>JAQZBX010012554.1:0-41046 GCA_029593785.1 Cabassous unicinctus | reverse complement strand
TAGAAGGGACTGATGGACCATGTGCAGGGAGGACTTATTTGAGTCCAACTCTGTCACTCTCAGGAGCACAGATTCCAATGAAGAGCCCACTAATTAGGCATCAATCTCTGGGGCTATCCCCACTTATATAGGACCTGGGTGTCTCCAGAGCCCTCAGGGGTCCCTCTGTGTGGGGTGATATCCACTTTGGTGTTCTATGGGATCCTACTGAGGTGTGCATAAGCATTACCTCTGGGATGACCTCCCAACTCTCTTTGAAGTCTCTTAGCCACATGAACTCATTTGTCTTTACCTTTTCCCCCTTTTATTCAAGGTCTTTTTCCAATCGTGTTGCCAGTTGGCACTTGGTATAAATCCCAGGTTGCCAGGGAGGCTCATCCCCAGGAGTCATGTCCCACGTTGTGGGGAAGGTAATGCATTCATATGCTGAGTTTGGCTTAGAGAGAGGCCACATTTGAGCAACAATGAGGCTCTCAGGTGGCAACATATAATTTTATTTTGGTAAGTTTCATCCACTGTCATTGGATGCAGTTCTGGTTTGTTCATTTTCATTGTTGCAAAGTACTTCATTACGACACAATAAGGCTGTTTACCTCTTGTACCTTTGAACATTTGGATTGCTCCTGGCCTTAAGCTATCACTTAATGCTACTGTGAAAATCATGTACAAGGATCCTGGTGTACATGCAAATACCTGGGAATATAACTGCTGGGTCACATGGTATGCCATCAGTAAGTTAATAGATAATAACAAATTGTTTTCAAATTTACACCAATTTAAAGCCACACCATTAGGATGATCCTATCTTTGCCATCACTCTGTATGAAACTCTTAAACTATGCTAAACTTGTGGGTGTGTAGTTATATCATATTTGTAGTTTCAATTGTAATTTCTTCTATTATAAATGTAGTTGAATAACTTTTCTTATATTCATTGTTTATTTGCATTCCTCTTTTGAGAAGTGTCAGGTGTCTTTTGCCTATTTTTTCTATTGGATTTTTAGTTTTGTTTGTTTTAAAGGATTTGGTTGTTGGTAAATAAGTAAAATAAAATATTTTTTATTTTAGTCTGCATAGGTATACTTTTTGGTCATATGCTGTATAGCTTACATTTTCGCTGTTTTAATATTGTCTTTTGGGGACCAAAAGTTCTTTAATTTAGCTGAGTTAATTTATCATTTTTCCCCCTTAAGTTAGTATTTGTGTGTCTTATCTAGTAAAACTCATTTATTACTCCAAGATAATGAGGATGTTTTTCTGAATTTTCCTCTAAATGCTTTTCAATTTTGGCTTCCACATTTCTGTGTACAATGCAACTGGGAATGATTTTTGTGATTTGAGGAAGGAATTTACTTATTTTTTTCTATGTAGATATTCATTTGAAGTGGAACAACTCATTGAGAAGGTACATTATATATAAAGGTATATTCCTTGAAACTTGATATCTTATAAAGCAAGTCTTGAAACTTGTTCTTTGTCAAAAGTATCTTCACTATACTTGGCTCTTTGTAATTCATTATAAAATTTAGAATTTACTGCTAATTTCTAAAAACCTACCTATTACAATGTTATCAGGATATCCCTGAATTTGTATATGAATTTTGGGAAAATTTGCAATTTATATTTATATTAAGAATTTATTAAAATTTTAGTTTAAAATTTATATTTATATAAGACTTTATTTTGATATTTTGATCCATGAATATGGTTATATGTCTCAATATATATAGCTTTTAAAGTATTTCCTCATAAAGATTTATGCTTTTTAAAAATATTTTGTAAATCTTTATACTTATTTCTAAAAGTATTAAATTATTTGATTTTTAATGGAGATTATATACTCTTTCACATTCTGTTAAATGTATGTAAAACAAAGTAGATTATTTTATATTGATTTTGTTTCAAATATTTCTAAACTTTATTGTTCTAATAATTTTTGATGGTCACTGTGAAATTTCTACATACTCACTCATACTCTAAGTTATGATCATTTTGTTTCTTCTTCTCCAATGCTAAGTTCATCAGTGAGATTGTCCTATGATTTTCCTACCTGATACTATCCTTATAAGGTTTTCATATTTAGGTTATACTGGCCTTAAGCAATAAGTGAGAATATATTATGTATCATTCATATATATATACAATATATGATATCTATCTATCTATCTATATATATACACATACATGAAGTGTTTGTGTAAGATTTGATTTATGTATTCCTTAAATACTTGTTAGAACTCACTGGTGAATCCATATAGGCTTGGGATTTTCTTCACGGGAAATGTTTTATTATTAAATCAATGTACTTAGTGATTATGAAAATTTTCACTGTTTTATTAAATCAGTGTTGGTAAATTTCTAGATTTTCAAATGTATTCTGATAAACCTTTTCATAATATTCACATATTATAATTTTGATGTCTGCAGGATCTTTAGTGGTGTCCTCTTTTTCTTTCAAGTTCTTATTTTCTCTGTGTGTTTGTGTTCTATTTATTCACAGTCATATCAATAGAACTTTATCAATTTTATTAGTCTTTTCAAATAGCTGCTTTATTTTTAGCTCCTTTATTATATATTAATTTTGGATGTATTTTTTTTATCCAAAATATTTGGATTTGTTTTATTGTTTTATATTTGCTTATTAATTTTCAGTATTTATGTTTTTAATAAGATGTGCAGTTAATAAAATTTTAATACACTTTCCTCTAAATGTTTTGTCTTCATCCCACCAGCTTTAAAAAAATTAAGATAAAGTTCACATAACATGAAATTAACCATTTTTAAATGTACAAATCAGTGGCAATTTGTACATCCACAATGTTATACAACTATAAACCCAGTCTAGTTCTAAAATATTCTTTTCAATCCCAAAGGAAATCCTGTACCCATTAAGCAGGCACTCCCCATTTCCCCCTTCCCATAGCCCTGGAAACCATTAAACTATTATGCCTGTCTGTATGGATTTACAGATTCTGGATATTTCATATGAATGGAATCATATAATATATTATCTTTGTCTTTGGCTTCTTCAGTTTAACATTTTTAGGGTTCATCTAAATTGTAGCATGTATCAGTACTTCATTGCTTTTTATGGCTGAAAATATTCCATTTTATGGATATACCACATGTTGTCTATCCAGCTCTATTTAGGGGTACAATGTAACTGGGAATGCATCATATATTACTAATATGAACAGTATTCAAGTTTTTTTCTTCATACCTGCTTTCAGTTTTTTAGGCTAATACACCTAGGACTGAAATTGTTGGATCGTATGGCTCACCATTATACATTTCCACCAGTAATGTATGAGGGTTCCAATTTCTCCACATCTTTGCCAGTACTTGTTATATCTGTTTTTGGTTTTTTGTTTTGTTTTGTTCATCTTATTATAGTGATCCTGATGTGTATGAAGTGGTATTTCATTGAGGCTTTGATTTGCATTTTTCCTGCTGAATAATGAGGTTGACCAGCTTTTCATTTCCTTTTTAGCTATTTGTATAGCTTCCTTGGAAAACTGTCTATTCAAGTCCTTTGCCTATTTTTCATTGGGCTGTTTGTCTTTTATGGTTGAGTTTTAAGAGTTCTTTACATATTCTATATACTAGACCAGGGGTTCTTAACCCTTTTTTGTTCCCTGGACCCATTTGCCAGTCAGGTGACTGCCTGACTGCCCTTCTTAGAATGTAGCGGCAGATAGTTTTATGACTCTGAACATCGGAATTCAGAGAAAATAAAGATAATAAGTTGATATTTTTCAATTCAAGCTCACAGATGCTCTGGAATCTTTCCATGGACCCATTGGGGGCCCATGGGCCCCTGGTTAAGAGCCCCTGTAAACCCTTATCAGACATATAATTTGCAAACATTTTCCCCATTCTGTGAGTTGTTTTATCACATTCTTACTGGTGTCCTTTGAGACATAAAAAGTTTTAATTTTGATGAAGTCCAATCTCTCTCTTTTTTTCTTTTGCTGCTTGTGCTTTTGGTGCCATATCTAGTTGTCTATTGAAGAGAATGAAGACTTCCTTCTTAGTTTTCTTCTCTGTTTTATTTGTTTTACCCACTACATTTAGTTCTTTGATCGAATATGAGTTATTTTTATGTGGTGTAAGGTAGGGATCTATTTTCATTCTTTGGCATGTGTATATCAAGTTTCCTAACACCATTTCTGGAAAAGATTATTCTTTACCCCCATTTAATAGTCTTGGCACCTTGTCAAAGACAGTTGACCATATAAGTGTGAATTATTTCTGGACACTCAGTTCTCTTCCATTGATCTATAGCCTAACCTTATGCCATTACTACAGTGTTTTGATTATTGTATTTTTGTATTAACTTTTGAAATCAAGATGTGTCAAGTCTCTAACTTTGTTGTTCTATTTCGATTGTTTTTGGCTATTGAAGGCTTTTTATTAATTTTTTTTTCCTAATCAGCCCTGCTAGAACTTCCAGCAAAATATTGAATAGAATTTGCTCTAATTTTTCTAGTTCCTTAAGGGGTGATGTTAGGCTATTGATTGGAAATCTTACTTCTTTTGTAATGTAGGCATTTTCATATATAAATTTCTTTCTGAACATGGTTTTATCTGCCTCCCATAAGAGTTTACATGTTTTGTTTTCATTTTCATTGATTTAAAAGTATTTTCTAATTTCACCCATTGTTTGTTAAGAATGTGTTTTTAAAATTTTCACATATTTGCAATTTTACCAGTTTTCCATCCTTATTGATTTCCAGTTTCATTCCATTTTTACTGAAGACACTGTATGATTTCAATCATTTTAAATTTAATGAAGCTTGTTTTGTAGCCTAACATATGGTCATATGTACTTGAGAAAAGGAATATGTATTCTTCTGTTGTTGCATTGGAGAGCTCTATATATGTTTTTTAGATCTAGTTAGTTTATAGTGTTGTTCAAGTCCTCTATTTCTTTACTGTTATTCTTTAGAGTTGTTCAACCCATTATTGAAATCTCCAGCCATTATTTTAGAATTTTCTATTTCTCTTTTTAATTCTTTCAAGTTTTGCTTTTCATATTATGAAACTCTTCTGTTAGGAGCATACATATTTATAATTGTTATATCTTCTTGATGGCTTGACACTTTTACTGATACATAATGCTCTTTGTCTCTTGTAGCATCTACTTTGTCCGATATTTGTGTAACCAACCCAGTTCTCTTTTGTTTGGTATTTGTATGGAATATCTGTTTCATCCTTCACTTCCAACATGTTTGCATCTTTGAATCTAAGGCTGGATCACCCCCCCCCCCCAATTTTGACAGCCTCTGCCTTTTGTTTGGAAATTTTAATCCATTTACATTTAATGTAATTACTGCTAAGGAAGGACTTCTGTCTTTTTAATATTTTTTCCTAAAATTCTTGAATCATTGTCTTCTCAATTTTCTCATTACTGCCATATTTTGTAATTAATTAATTTTTTTCTACTGTACTATTTTGGTTTTCATTTGTTTAGCAGTTTTATTTAGTTTTTCTAGTGCTTACCCCAGGAATTATAATTAACATCTGAACTTTAATTGAATTAATAATTCCTTAGTTTCAATAGCATACAAAAACACTGCTTCTTTGCAGCTCTACCACCTTTATGTTGTTATTGTCAAAATTCCATACTGATACATTTTGTACCCATTAACATAGATTTATAATTATTCCTTTATATATTGTGTTTTAATATGGGGAAAAGGGAAAAAGAGGATTTACAAATGAGTAATGCAATAATGCTCTCTTTTATATTTACCTATGTAACTACCTTTACTATTGTGCTTTATTACTTCATATGTTTTCAACTTACTTTTTAGTGTATTTTCATTTTAGCCTTAAGGATTTGCTTTACCAATTCTTGCCTGGCAGATCTACTAGTAACAAACTCCCTCAGTTTTGTTTATTTGGAAATGTCTTAATTGCTTTTCAGTTTTGAAGGTTACATTTTTCTGGATAAAAAAATCTTGGTTGGCAGGTTTTTTTTTTTTTTCTTTCTTTCTTTCCATGCAGCACTTTAAAATATGCTATCCTCCCATCTTCTGGCTGTGATGATTCTGAAGAGAAAACATTTGGTAATTTTATTGAGATTCCCTTTTATGTGATTATTACCTTTTCTCTTGCTGCTTTCTAGGTTCTCTTTATCTTTGTCTTCCAACAATTTGACTATATTATGTCTTTGCATGGATTTCCTTGAATTTAAACTGCTTGTAGTTTGTTGAGGTCCATGGATGTATAGATTCATGTCTTTCATCCCATTTGGGAAGTTTATAGCCACTATTTCTTCAAATATTATTTTTTCCCTTTAATCTCTCTTCTCTCCTTCTGGGACTACCATGATACTTATTTTTGCAATGGATGGTTTTCCATAGGTCTCTAAGGTTCTGTTTAATTTTCTTCATTATTTTATCTTTTTGCTCTTCAAACTGGGTACAAATTAATGTATCTTCAAGTTCTTGATTCTTTCTTCTACCTGTTCAAATCCTTTGTTGAGAATCTCTAATGAATTTTTTACTTGTTCTCATTATAGTTTTCAGCTTCTCTTTCATTCCTTCTTTATAATTTATATCTCTTTACTTATATTCTCTGTTTTGTAAGATATTATTCTCGTGGTTTCTTTTAGTTATTTGTCCATGTTTCCTTTAGCCCTTTGAACATATTTAAGACAGTTGATTGAAAATCTTTACCTAGTAAACTAATAACTGAACTTCCTCAGGTACAGTTTCTATTAATTTGTTTTTTTCCAGTGAATGGGCCATGCTTTCTTATTTCTTTGCATGCCTCATAATTCTGTGTTGCAAAACAAACATATTGAATATTTTTATGTGGTGACTTTGGAAATCATTTCTGTTCTCTCTCCAGGGTTTGTTGTTGCCATTGTTGACAGCTGTTGTTTGTTTTTTAGTTTTTTTTCCTAAACTATTTTTTTTTTTTTTGGTAATGTCTTTTTTTTTTAAATCTTTGTGGACACTGAAATCTTGTTCTGTTAACTTAGTAGTCAGGTAATGTTTTTAACAGAGCTTCCTTAAATGCCGGCAGCAAAGAAAAGAGAGACAGAAACAAACAAACAAAAATTATCTTCCAATCTTTACAGATTGCTCTGTGTTGGAGCACTCCTTCAATGCTTAGCCAGGGCATTTACAACTCTGCCTTTACCTTCAATTCTTGCTTGTACAGAGCCTGAAGGTCAACTACAGAGGAAAGCATAGGATCTTCTCAGGTTTTTTCCTGAACATGCACCAGCCCTGATGACGAGCTTGGCCTTCTTGAATCCCCAGTACACATGAGAGCTTTTTAAAGTCTTTATTCCTCTACTTATCTCCTTTCAACTTTCTCTTTCCCAGTATTTTTGATTTGTCTATTGCTTGTACTGGCTATTTTTCCTTTGCCCAAGTCTGTTGTGGCCAGTACTTTTTGCTTTAAATGTTTTTTGACAATAGTTGCCTAGGAAGCTACATGAGCCTTAGGAATGCTTTGAGTCAGGTAAAACAAGGCAGGAACTTGCACCAGTCCTTATTTGAGATACCAGACAGGTTAAAACACAAATCCACAATTTTTAAAAACTAGGGTCCATATTGTTCCTTCTTGCACAAGCAACCTGCATCAGGAGTGTGGGCTGCCATCTTTATGGCTGCAGCCAAACTGGTTGATTGGATATGATGGGAAGGCAATTTAAAATGCCATGATTCTCTCTTACATATGCAGCAGCTTCTTTCTTCCTTAAGCTCTCCCTGGTTGTTGTAAAGTTTTTGACTAGATATCAGAGTTCTGTAAAAGTTGAATCTGGAAGTTTTCACCAGATTATTAGTTACTTTTGTGGAGGGACAGAGCTGTAGAGTTGTGTACGCCACCATTTTCCTTGATATTGCTCCCCACCAATTTTTATGTGTATTTTATTATGTGTATTTTACTTGCATTTTATGTGTATTATGTATTTTGATTAAAGTTCAATTCAAAATATTTTCTGATTGCCATTATTGTTTCTACTTTAACCTGTGATATTTTTGGAAATGCATTTTTAAAATTTCAAAGCATCTGTTTATTTTTGTAAGCATCTTTTAAAAAAATAAATATTGCATAATTTCCAGAATAATGTGTATAAATTCAATTATTTGAATCTTTTTATATTTGCTCTATGACTTACAATATTGTCAAATTTTGTAAATGTTTCACAGATTATTTTTCAACTGTTGGGTGCTATTTATTCTACTTAGGCTAAGTTATGCTGCAGGATCAGATAATTCTAAAATACCAAAGATTTAATTAAAAATCAGGTTGAATGTCTGCATGAATTTAGGTCCCCTCTCACCTGAGAATACATCCTTCTGGGTCTCAGCATAAATTAGGATTTGTGTTATCAGAGTCCCCAAATTTGGAGAGCCCTGGACTTTGTCTTAATGTCTTTTTAGCCAAGGAGGTGACCAAAAAATAGCCACTGCTTCTTCCGTACTGGTAAATGCCTCATGCAAAGATGCATCAGCTAGATGCCTTTCCACCACTTGGATCCCTCCTTCTCCAATATTTTCCTCGAATATTCCTTTCTATTTGTTAGATCTTTGATGAATGGCTTTTATTCAGGATGAAATATAAAGCCAGAGGGATTTTGGCATAGGAAAACACAATTTGAAATTTGTTTTAAAAGGATCATTCTAACTGTGCTGTGAAGGAGGCTCTAAGGAGAAAAGAAGGGAGCAGGTAAACAAGTTTGGAGGTTAGAGCATAGTCCAGATAAGAGATTATTCTGGGCCTAGAAGAGGGTTGTAGGAAAAAGTTGAAGGTGGTAATGGCTGCTTAGATTCTAAATATATTTTGAATGTAGAATTTGCTTATAAATTGGATATGGGCGTAAGAGACAGAAAGAAGTCAAAGATGACTTTGGATTAGATAGTGCTCCCTTTTACTGAGAAGGGAAAGACTGTAAAGAAACAGGATTTTTGTAGTAAATAAAAAATTCACTTGTGGACATGTAAAGTTTAAGATGTTTAATAAATATTAATATAAATATGTGAAGGGGGATTGCATTCATAAAACTGAAATTCAAGGAAGAATCAGGACCAGAAATATTAATTGGCAGTCACATAAATGGTATTTTGAACTCTTTAGAGGACAAGGATAGGTCACTTTGAAGTGAATATAAGGAGTCCAAGGACTGAGCCCTAGACACTCCAACAGTTAGTGATAAGGAAGAGGAAGAAGAAATTGCAGATGAACCAAAGAAGTGGTTTGAGACGTAGAAAGAAAACCAGTTGAAGTGATGTCTATGAGATGAAGCTAAAGTATTTTAAGTTTTATTGTGTTAGTGGTTTCAGATGCTGCTGATAGTTCAAAATGAGGACTGGTCATTGAATTTGGCAAATTGGAGGACTTCAATAATATTGACTAGAACAGTTTTGGAGGGATAATGGGGAAGAATACCTGATTAGAGTGGGGTTAAATAAGAGCCACTTGAGAAAAAGAAGCAATAACTTTTTTTGAGAAGTTTTCTTCTAAATGGGAGTAGAAGAATTGGTCAGTAACTGGAAGAGATATGGAGGTTAAAGAAAAGAGTTTTCTCTATGAAAGATATTATAGCACATTTGTGTACTAATGGAAATAAATAACCCAGTAGATAAGGTATTTTGATGAACAATGATAGAGAAGAACCAGTTTCTGGAGCCTTGAGTAGGCAAGATGAAAAGGAGGATGCAAACCAGTGCCCATTCTCTCTGTGTTGTGGAGAAACTATAAGGAGATCAGATATGCTATCTAGTATAAGTAAATTTTTTTAAAATGAAGGCATATTGGCATGTTTAGGAGCATGTGCTAAAATCCTATTTTCTAAGGTAAATAAAAAAAACAAGATGACTGAAATATATAAGGAGAGGATAGAGACACTATGTTGGAGGAAATAAATGAAGGTTAAAATCTGGAATTAAGAGCCTGGGAGATTGAATAAACAGTAGAAATTAAGAAATATCTAAAGGTAATACTTGGGCCCATTGTGTGTTTCTAATAATAAATATAAGGTGAATCCAGTCAGAATGTGAATTTTTATGCAGTCACAGCAATCTGCTAAGGGGGAAGAGTGGAGGGTATTGGAGTGTTTGGTGAATTAAGTGTAAACAAAACTGGGATTTCTACCAGTTTGTATATGAGGAGAGAGAGTATAAGGAAGGTGAAGGTATAAGCAAGGGAATGATTGGAATCTAATCCTGAAAAAGTGGGAAGAATATATGTCAGGGGAGTGTAAAGGTACAAATAACTTTTTTCCTAGAGATAAATATTAATTTTTATTGGATTTATTTCTAATAATTCTATTACCCAAAATCGTATCTAATTGTATACATTTTGATGACTTACTTTTTAAAATAAACTTTGTAATTTTGAGATAACTGCAGATTCACCAATAGTTAAGAGGAATGATACAGAGTGTATTAGTCAGCCAAAGGGGTGCTGATGCAAAATACCAGAAATCTGTTGGCTTTTATAAAGAGTATTTATCTGGGGTAAAGTTTACAGTCACAAGGCCATAAAACGGAACTTATTTCCCTCACCAAAGTCTGCTGCCACGTGTTGGAGCAAGATGGCTGCCGACATCTGCAAGGGTTCAGCCTTCCTCTACCTCTGAAGGCTCTGTTGTCCCAGCTTCTTCCAATATCAGCTGTAGGCTGGTATAAGTCTCATCCCTATCCCGGGGCTTGTTTCTCTCCAGACTCAGCTGTTCAGGGCTCTGGTCTTGCAGTTGCAAACTATCAGGCAAATGGCTTTTCTTCCCAGGGCCTCTGCCATTTCTAATGGAGCCTTCTCTGTTTCCTCACATATCTGCTTCTCTGTGTATTTATTTCCCGGGGCTCCAGCATTAAAACTCCAACCTCCATTCTCTGCGGTGCAGTTTCTTTGTCTGTCCCCACCCACCAAGGAAGTGGGGGCTCAATGTCCTACTGACGTGGCCCAATCAAAGCCTTAATCATTATTTAATTATCAAGTAAAAGTGAAACCTCTGAATCCAATATAATTTAATATGCCCAAGGAACAGACCATTTTACAAACATAATTCAATATCTATTTTTGGAATTCATAAACAATATCAAACTGCTACACAGAGAGATCCTATATACCCTCCAGTTTTGCCAAAGGTAACATCTTGCATAGCTAGATACAATATCATAGTCAGGAAACCAACAGTGATACAACCTACCAATCTTATTTAAATTTCATCAGTTTTACATGCATTCATGTATGTGTGTATGCATGTGTGTATTTGATTGTATACATGTATAAGTTTGTGTAACAGTTCCATTACATTGATCTCTCATGCTACTCTTTTGGAGCCACATCCACCACTCCCACCCTGGCAATCACTAATCTCCCCTCCATCTTTTTTTTTTTTCAGCTTCTTTTTAAAAATTTTAATCTTTTTTTTAAAATTTTGAACGAAGCGTTACATAGATGTTACAACAAAAATATAAGGGATTCCTGTATGCCCTCCCCCTCCCCCTCCCACAGTTTTCCCCATTAACAACATCTTTCATTAGCGTGGCACATTTGTTACAACTGATGAACACATATTGAAGCATTGCTACTAACCATGATCTATAATTTACATTATAGTTTACACTTTGCAATGCACAATTGTATAGGTTTTGACAAAATGTATAATGGCCTGAATCTGTCATTGCAATGCCATGCAGAACAATTCCAATGTCCCCAAAATGCCCCAGGTTACAGTATTCTTCCCTCTCCCTCCCCTCAGAAACTCTGGTGACCACTGCCTTTATATCAATGTAAAAATTTCTTCCATTGATAGAACAATAATTAGTCTAATTAGTCCATAGTGCCATTCTCTCCTTATGTTTGTTCATTCCTCAATCTTGAGGATTTTGACATGGTGTTGCCTACTCTGTTTCTGGCTGAGAGGAGGCTTAGATCCAATGGGGTAGATGGATGGAACTGTCTTTCTTACAGTTGTAGATACTCTCTGGTTTTTGGGAAGGGCATTGTTCATCAACATCCTTTTGCCCTGGGCGAGTCCAGTGAAATGGAGAGTAAGTGTTGCAACTCTGCTGAGATTCAGGTCTCAACCAGCATATCAACAGACCAAAGATTTCAGTCTCTGGGACATATATTTAACCAGTACAGTGCTAACTATAGGTTCAAATAAAAGAAGCAGAACAGCCATGTCTAGGGAAATTATTAATGAGTCTGTTACATTGGGGAGCATATATTCCAAAGTAAGGCCCATTGCCAGGGTGCCAATTTCCTGAAATTGTCCACCTTGCCTATAATGTCTAGATGTATCTGGAGCCCTCAAGAGCTCCACTGTTTGAGGCACTGTTTACTGTGGCAGTCAATGAGATACTCCTGAGACATATATAAATGTAACCTCTGGAATGACCTCCTGACCCACTTTGAAATCTGTTAGGCATAAAAAGTCATTTGTATTTAATATCTCTCCCTTTTGGTCCAAAAGTATCGCTAGTTGGTGCTTAGTAATAATCCCTCAGTGCCAGGGAGGCTCATCCCCAGGAGTCATGTCTCATGTTGGGAGGAATATAGTGCATTTATATGCTGAGTTTGGCTTAGAGATAGGCCACATTTGAGCAACAAGGAGGCTTTCAGGAGGTAACTTTTAGGCATTATATAATACTAGGCTAAGTTGCAATTTCATGAGAATAAGGTTCATAAGTACAACCATCAATATCAATGGCCTGGTGTAATGGTCTGTCCTCCTTTGCTAGGCACTGCCCATGTACTCTAGAGATTCTTGCTGCTTTATTAGAGAAGGTAGCAGGACTTTCCAGGATGAGAATTCAATATTCTTTCAGTTATTGTGTAGGTCTCCACCTACCAAGACAATACCCCATGACCACTTGAACATATTCATATTCCATAGAGGCATGCCCCAGGTAGACCCCTTCCCACACATCCCTCCACCACTGACACCCCACAACAGTGATCCTCCCCTGACATAGTTGTGACCCTTCTGAGATCCAAAACTTCCCCAAAACAAAGCCAAACAAATAAAAATAATAAGAAAATAAAATGATAATAAAAAATAACAAATAAAATACAAAAATTTTTTTCATTGGGTCTTTTATCATAGATAAGATCTGTTATTTTATATACAGTGACAATTTCTTCCATATGTTCTCCCAGTGTCATTTTTTTGCTCTATCATTAAAGAAGCTTTAGGATACTGGAAAGCCACATAGAAAATATAAGGGTTTCCCATTTACCCCCTCCCCGTCTCCCACTCTACCCTATTAATAACATTTTACTTGAGTATGGTATATTTGTTACAATTGATGTACCAATACTGAAGCATTGCTACTAACCATGGTCAATGATTTACGTTATGGTTTACATTTTGCATTGTACACTTTTATTGGTTTTGGCAACTATGCTACTCCCCGTCACATTCCAGCACCATCGAACCCAATCACATCACTTCACCACTATCACCCCAATCCACTGCCCAACCACCCCTTCCACATTATCATAAGTTTTGCCCATATTGAATATCAGATCACCACACTCTCCTCTCCATCTTAATAATTTTGTCATTTCAAGAATGTTATACAAGTAGAATCACACAGTATGTTACGTGTTGAGAGTGGCTGTTTTCACTCTGCAGAATTACCTTGAAATTTAACCAAGTTGTTGTATGTATTGATAGCTTGTTCCTTTTTTTTTTTTTGGTGATTAGTATCCCATGGTATGGATATGCCACATTTTGTTTAACTATTGAAAGATATCCTAGTTGTTTTCAGTATTTGGATATTACAAATAAAACTTATATAAAAACCTTTGTGTAGAGGTTTATGTGTGAACATAAATTTTCATTTCTCTCAAATGAAATAAATGCTTAAAGGATCAATTGCTGGGTCATATGACAAGAAAATAGTTTTATAAGAAATGGGTATTCATTTTACCAGAGTAGCTGTACCATTTTACTATTCTACCAAAAATGCATGAATGATCTGTTCCTAAATATCTTCATCAATTTTTGGTTTATCATTATTTTTTATTTTGGTCATTCTAATATGGTTGTATATCTCATTCTAATATAGTTGATATCTCATTGTGCTTTTAATTTGCATTTCTGTAATGACTAATGATGTTGAACATTTTTCATCTTCCTATTTGTCATCTATATATCCTTTACAGTGAACTGTCTATGTATGTCTTTTGCCCATTTTCTAATTGGGTTGTTTCTTTATTTTTACTGTTGGGTTTTGAGAGTTCTTTATATATTCATGTTACTGGTCCTTTGTTAGATATGTGGTTTGCAAGTATTTTCTCCACATCTGTAGCTTTTCTTTTCATCTTCTTGGCATCATTTTTAGAGAATTTTTAAAAAATTTGCCAAAGTAAAATTTACCATATTTTCCTTTAATGTATTTTGTTTTTGGTGTCACATCTAAGAACTCCATGAATAGACAGACATCTCAATGATTTATTCTCCTATGAATTGTTTTAAAAGGTTTATAGTTTTACATTTGAATTTTAGGTCTATGATCAATTTTGAGTTATGGTCTGAGGTTTAAATTGGGGTTCTTTTTTTTTCTTCTTGTCTATGGATTTCCAGTTGCTCCATTTGTTTTCATGTGCATTTCCATTGAATTGCATTTGAAGTATTATCATAAATCAGTTGGGAATATTTGAGCCTATTTCTGGGTACTCTATTCTGCTCCAAATAATCTATGCACCTATCTCTCTGCCAATACAACCCTGTCTTGAGCAATGTAGCTAAATAGTTAGGACTTAAAATTGGGTAGAGTGATTTCTATCACTTTATTTTTATTTTCCAAAATTGTTTTAGATATTATAGGTCTTATTTCCATATAACATTTTAAAAAAAGCTTTCTATGTCTATAAAAACCTTGCTCAGATTTTGATAGAACTTACATTAAGCTTATAGATGCATATGGAGAAAATTGACATCTTTACTATGTTAAGACCTGCAATCCATGAACATGGTATGTCCCTCCATTTATTTAGGTCTTCTCTTTATTCTTTCATAAGTGTTTTGCCATTTTCAACACACAAATTCTGAATGTATTTGTTTAAGTGTATACCTAAATATTTCATTTCCTTTGGGGGTAATTTTAATGGTATGTGGTTTTAATTTTGGTTTTCACATGTTCATTGTTGGTATATAGAAATATGGTTTAATTTTGTGTGCTCTTATATCCTGAAAACTTGATGGGCTCACTTATTAGTTCTAGGAGTATTTTATTTTTGAAATGATTTCTTCCCATTTATATAAACAAATATATCATATGAAAAAAATGGCAGTTTTATTTTCTTTTTCCTAAACTTTGTTCCTTTTTTATTTTTGCTTTGCTCCAGTGAATAGAATTTCTAGTATTATGTTGAATAAGAGCAGTTAGAATGAACATCTTTGCCTTCTTCTTGATCATTAAGGGAAAATGTTCTTGATTTTTGAGGGGGGAAGATCTTTCACCACGAAGTATGGTGTTAGCTTACAGGTTTTTTGTACATGCTATTTGTCGAGTTGGGATAATTTCCCTCTCTTCCTAATTTTCTGAGAGTTTTTTAAAACCATGAATGGTTGTATTTTGTCAAATGTTTTTCCATATCAAATGATTTTTATATTGATATGGTGAATAATATTGATTGATTTTTTAAAAATATTTTCAAATGGAAAAAGTTAGCAATCTTAATTGAAAGTCATTAAAACATTTTTATCTTTATATATCTTACAAATGCAAAGCCATGTGAGCACATTGGTAAGTCCATCTTCAAACCTTAGAAAAGGACTGAGTGAGTTAGTAGATGGAGTAGTTGAGAACATATTTAGCTTCACAGTAAATGTGGCTTTGTTTGCTTTCAAAGTTAAGTTCCTTTGTTATCTGGTATTACATTCTGCAAATGTTTGGCAAAATTGTTATTACATAGGCCAGTGGATGATGCATGCCATCACTCTCCAACCACCAATGCCTCCTCCTCTGCTTTTTCCAAATATTACAACTGTTAATATGGTTATAAAACACATAGTCTAGGATGACTTTTTTTCTCAATAAATAAATAATACATTGAGATTGGAAAAACACTTCTGTAACTCTAGGGACCAAACAGGGCCACACCAGTAGATTTTTACAGTAGCCTTTGGTGCACTTAGGGGAGATGCAAATTGAAGCAGTGAGGGACTCCTGAGAAGAGGACATGAATAAGTAAAATTTAAAGTAATGAAAGAGAGAGAACAAGAAAAAAAAATAACTCCTGTCTCCTTTGTAGAGGGAAGTTGGAAAGAAACAAGCAAAACAAAGTGGGGATATGTAGGATTCTAGAAACTTTCCCCATGTTTACTGCTTTTTATTATCCCTGACTATTTTCCATTGATGACCAGTGATAAAAACACTTACACTGAAAACAACGTATTTTCAATAGTCTCAAGAAAAGAGGAAACTAGTTCCATAGAACTGAGAAATACATACATAAACATCTGTGACCTGCAATAATAAAATAAGGAATGAATGAGAAGCCACTCAGAGATTTCAAATGTGACCTAGGAGATTATCTAAATCATAAAAGGTCTAGAGGGTTTGTAACATTATAATTTACTAATCTAGAGATTTTTTTCCTTTATATAATAGCATCATTGAAGATGTATCATTGAGATTGCAAATGTTAAAGATTATTTTAAGAATTGCCAATTTTTGTTGCAATGTACTATAAGTAGAACAACAGCTAGTGAAAAAACAATTATATAACAGATGCATATATATTCAAGTCTTACAGGAAGAAAAATATCACAGTAAAAGTTCATTAAAGGGATCAGGAAAACTTCAAAACATGCATTTGGTATAAATCTAAAGTTTAAAATAGGTAAATGAATTTACATATTTAAAAACTAAGTTGGAAATATCTGATTTAAGACTCCCATTTATAGATAAAGTTGTTTCCCAAAGGATTTCAAGAAAAAAGGAATAGGGAATAATTTTAAAAATCAAAATATATATTTGGATGGAATCTATGAGTTTTAGTTATCTAATTTTATCTTAGATTGTGAAATAGTCAGCTAATATAAATTTAAATCTGCCAGAGACATATGCATGTACCAGAGGAATCATTTCTTTATAATGGAAGCCCTTACATGTGCAATAAATGCTGTCATAGACTGAATAATTGGAGTCTTGTAATAAAAGTTAACTTTATTGTATGTTAAATATCTTCAAGATAGAGATGATCACCAAAATTACAAAGTTTTTTTGCTAATTTCTGCACATAAACTAATGGGTAAATTTAAAAAAAGACTGAGCAACGTATTCCTTTCAAATGCGATTTTTTTCCTTTAAGAGAAATACTATCAAGCATTAAATCTTTAAGTACATAAAGAAAATTTAGTAAATAAATTCAATATATTTATGGCTATGCTTTATTTTGACACTATAATCATTTTCTAATTAAAAAAAATAATTTGGAGGAAAGTTCCGACATGTGGAATAGCCCCTTTCCTTCTAAGTCTTCCCACTTACAACTAAAAAACCTTGTACATATCAGCACAAAAAGCAGAATAAGACACTTAAAGATGGAAAGAAGAAGGCAGACTGCTCGAGACTTGAAAAAAAATATGCCAGTGAGTTCTGTCAGTTGCCTTATTGCCTCCCATATATTGAGGACAGGATATTGCAAAAGACTGCATCCCAGAACGACAAACACACAGATAGCAAAAGCTCCAAGAAAATCGTGCTGCCTCTAATTAATGGATCAGGAAAAAAGTGCCCTACCAGAACCAAAAATATTGGGGCAATGCTTGTCCTACTCTATTGAAGCACAAATGGAAACTTGTTTCCGCTCAGGGTTTCGGGAGGGCAGAGTGGGGAGCAGATATTCCAACCCAGCCCACTCTCACCCTTTCTCCATGACAGGTGGTAGTGGTGCTCTGATTTCCCCTGCTGCATGCTGTTGGCAAAGCATGCAGATAGCTGATAGTTTGCCCAGTGGAATCACATGGTGCTCTATTTCCCCAGCAGGGTAGGTACAGTGGGGTACACAAAGTGAGCTGAATCCCCATCCCCACCTGGAAGTAGAAAACATCTTTGGGGCCTAGGTATAGGCAGTGTGAGGTTAGGCTAACCACCAATCAACTTGAGTCCCCTTTCCCTACAGAGAATTGTGCTCCTACTTATACCTGGCATTCACAACACTGAACAACATGGTGTGAGTCAGGACTAGTCAGCATTATCATTTCCTGCCAACTCTAGTGTCAATGGGGCTAACTAAGTTGGAGGCTGAATATCCACATGCATTCGGATTTGAATAAGGTGGAGTGAAGCAAGCCCAGAGGAAAGCTGAGACTTTATCCCCACCTGGCGTCAAAGAGACAAAACAATGTGGTAGAAGGTGGGACCTGTTGGCACTTTGGGCCCCACCCCCACTTACCTCCTCTGCTGTCACCAAAGTCCAGTGAGCAAAGACGTAAGGCATTAGACTCGACACCAAAAGCAAGATCCATAAAAGAAAAAAAGTATAAATTTGACCTCATCAAATTTTAAAAAAACTTTGCTCTGCCAAAGACCACATAAAAAAGACGAAAATACAAGCTACAGAATGAGAGAGAATATTCACAAACCACATATCCGACAAAGGACCAGTACAAGGAACATAAAAAGAACTTTTCAAACTCAGTAGTAAAAATCCATACTAATATTTAAAAAACAAAAACAAACAAAAACCAATTAGAACATGGGCAAAAGACAGATGTCCACAAACATTTCACTGTAAAGGATCTCTAGATGGCAGATAGGCACATTAAAAGTTGTTCAATATCATTAGCCATTAGGCAAAGGCAAATTAAAACCTCAAGGAGAAATCATGCATGCCTAAAGTAAAAAACAGTGGCAATACCAAATACCAGTGAGAATGCTGAGGAATGGGATTACTCAAACATTGCTGGTTAGGAATTTAAAAACTGCCCTAGCCATTCTGGAAAACAGTTTGGCAATTTCTCAACTTAAAATGGTTCATTTAAAAATAATAAATAAAATAAAATGAAGTAATTTCTACAAAATATATAACTTTGTAAATTACACAAATTGTCAGAAAGATTGTACAAATTACCTGAGCATTAAAAAAGAGCATGAAAACAATGTGCATATTGCAATATTTTAATCAGTCTCTTAGCCATATCTTCTCTAATAAAGATAGAATTTTTTAATTATAGAATTTTCTACAAATATTTTGTGCATATTTTGGTTAATAAATGTAAAGTTGTTTACTAAAAAAACAAAACAAAATCTTACTATATACCTACTGTAATTAAGTCAATGTTTTATTGGCTAATAGATCAATAGGTCAATTAGAATAGAGTCCAGAAATGACCCCCACAGCTACAAATTATTTTTTCAAATACTCTAAGATATTCCAATGGAAAATAGGAATCTTTTTTTCAACAAATTCCCCATATGCAGAAAAATATTTTACCTCAGCATCTAACTCACACCCTACACAAAAATTCATCTGAGATGGATTATAGACATAAACATAACATCTAAATACGACAAGCTTTTAAAGGAAACAAAAAATATCTTAATCTTGGTGTAGAGAAAGATTTTTTTGACAGGCCAAAAAGACACCAAACATAAAAGAAAAGTAGTTGAACTGCTCTTCAACAAAATTAAAATGTTTTGTTCATCAAAATATGAACAATATACATAAATCAATATATAATCAACATAATAACATAACAGACATAAACAGATACTTCACAAAAGAAATAGTTGGTGAAGTGCAGCTTTCTTCCTAGGAATTTGAGGAGGTAGGATCAAAGGGATCTGAGCATTGATGAGTACAAAGTTTGGGAGGAGTCAAGCATAACTAGTGGGTAACTATATTGAGCAATTAGGTGGATGGAGGCATAGTAGAGTTGCAGAAGATACAGGATTTAATTTGTTCCTTTTGAGAGTCCCATGAAGTTTCCAGGAAAAATTTTGCATGGGCAGTTGTATATAAATTCTCCAAATACAGTGTGAAGGTACAAATAGATTAGGGAATGTAATGGTGATTCATACCCTGGAAGGGGATGAATTTTCCTAGGAAAAGAGAGAGAAGTATAAAGGGAAAGGACCGAGGAGATAGTCCCAAGGAGCTCCCATAATGAATGACATCAGGGACTTAGAATCACGTGTGAATGGTAGAAAATATAGGGTTGTCAAAAATGTAATAGGAATAAAATCTTTCTAGAAGGAGAGAGTGATCAAATTTCTTTAAATATAAAAGTGTTAATCCTCACTTTAGGTAGGGGATTTCTATCAGGTGACTGTAAATCAAATCTCTAGAAGACACATAGGACTCAAGCATTATGATGTACAATGGTCATGCAATTTTTGCTATTCCTGGAGTTGGAGAAAAAAAAACCACTAGCTGAGATTATGATTTGACCACTTTAAATAGACTCATATTTAAGCAATATTGAAGCAGTCTATAAATACATGCTGAATTGCATCTTTTATCTTACCTTTTTGAAATTATTCACATTAATCAGTTAACATTATGCACCAGATTTCATATATTCTAGCACCTGTTGAAAACCATTATTAATATCTTGATATATATATTCATCATACACATATATAATTGATCAATTAATACATTACATTCATACACATATAATAAATATCATAATGTAGCATACATTTTTATATCCTGTATTTAGGAATAACTAAATATCTAATGGATTTATTTATAAATAATGAAACTGAATTTTTAACATTCTCAACATGAAGTTAGAAATCACATTATCATCCCTGAATAAACCACTATAAAGGTGAACAATGCAGTCTCAATAAATTTTACTAACTAGTTGACTGCCATGAAAAAAGAAAAGCAATAGCAAATTATTTTTCACCGTTAAAATAAACCTCAACAAGAATGTAGAGTTAGTGTTTCTCAGCTCTTTTTTGGTCCCCAACAAGCAGTTTGCACTGGAAAACAAACACACACATACACACACAATAATTTAGTATTCCTATGTAAAGCTGATCCTACATAAAATTGATTTATCTGTAGTTGACTTTTAAATTTTTTTGGTATATTAATTTTTATTTTATATTGTGTCTTTTGTTTATACTACTTACAATTTCGGTTGGAAGGTTCTCTGTTATTTTCCTTAGCAATGAATTTTTTTACAAACTTGAAGAATTATCTGCAGATAAATTAACTTTTAATTGATAACTAAAGAGAAATATAGAACATATACTGGTTCAAGAGAAAAAAAGGTATCCTTCTATTTTTATCATATTGTGTTTTGGAGGAGCAAAACTATTCACTCTGAATAGATAGTGCAACTGTAAATAAAATACAAATAGTACCCAGACTGAGCAGCTATCAGATGGAGATTGCATCTCACCACAAAGTTTCATCAATGTTAAGATGTTGATTCACTCTAGTAAGGGAATGTGAAGCTTTGTTTGCAATATTAAATGTGAAGTCAACATATTCTTGCCCTTGTAAAAATAGGTCATACTTCAAAAGAGACATCTTTATGCTTAAAGTTGCACACCAAGTATCCTCATGGGCATAGTTTTGTTTACTTGGTTTTAGCTGCATTTACTAGGCTAAAATTTGAAAGATTTATGGGACTAGCTAGAGGCAGAAGTCATAATGGCTAATGCAACTGCATCCTAGCAAAAGCTGTTACTCAACTGGGCATAAAGTTAAGGTAAAACAAACAAACAAAAATGTAGTATAAAAGATATGAGTGTTATGGGACTTTGACCACTTCTTTTACACTATACTGTGCCCTTTCAGTTCCGTCCTCTAAGCATCACTGTCACAGTCGAGCCTGCATAAATTCACTTATTGGCTCTATAAATGATGATAGTTGTTTTTGACCCTTGTTTCTTGACTCACCCAGAGATGAAATTAATAGGCAATGTTGATTTACTACTGACTGCTGGTTTGAGCAATGACGTACAGTCTACCCAGCACCTGAAAGAATATTTGGAACATAAGCACTCTCTATATTTTGTTGTATAAAATATTGAATAACTCTTATTATTAAGATTTTCTTTTTTCATAATACTTTGTCTATGCAGTTAACACATACAAACACATGCATAAAATCAGTTTGTGGAGCATTAAGCCAGTATTTGGGTGTGACAGAAAACATTTCCATGTAAAATATAAAGGAAGGTGTTTGCATCTTCATGAAGTTCTTCCTCTGTGTGTCTCTCCATCTGCTCTTTGTGTCCTGATATGACTATAGTCCCTATCTTTTACATTTTCCCACTAGGGAAAATCTCTTTACAATTAGTGCAAGTACAAAATCATCTTGTTCCATTTTAGCAATTAGAACTCTTAATAGATTTTACTAAGTCTTTGGGATAAAAGAAAAAATAGACAAAAAGTGTATCATAAGATAGATTTCTATGTCCAGGAGAAACTCTGAACAGATTTCCAGTCTGAACCCACGGTATGTGTTTCTTCCATTCTCAGATATCCACCTGTATGCCCACAGATTCGATTTCCTCATATAAAACTGTGAAGTTATTCCAATGGATGATTTCAGCTGTAAAATATTCTGGAATTATTTGCATATATATAACTTTATAAAGACCTTCTTTGGAGGCTCTTGAAAATAACATGGCATAAGTGTAAGCTTTCTTGTTGAAAGAGGAGAGTTATAAATATCTGATTCTCAGGGTTCCATTAGGCCAAAGTTCTAGCTGCTATGGTGTCATAAGATAGCCACTGAGGGTTGCTTCAAGTACTATGGACCAACATTCATCTCTAGCAACAATTACAATTCTAATGGAAAAATAAGATTTGTTTTTCTTTATTCTTTTGTTAATGGACTGGGGGGCTGCGCTGAATAAAACTTGCTGTCTATAGCAAGTTATACTTCAGATTTCAACTTTCCAATTCATGCCTTTACAATTCTATGAGTATGTCAAGTAGAATCAAATATACCTGAACAGTTCTCTAGCCCTTGGTAATTTCCTTTTATGGGTTATAGGCTCAAAGCCTTTGGCAAACAATTGCATAAACCTTAAATTTAATAATATTGTATCAATTTTATTTTTGCATTTACCTTCCTTTAATGGCTAGTGATACTTTCCATTCACAAAAGTAATATAAATTTTCCTTTTAAGGTAGATTTAAATAAAAAAGAAAATGAATTGCTTGTAAACCTATTAAACTACTAGAAGTACAGATCATATGTGGATATTATAAGAATAGTGAAAGTGATAATTAGGTGACTGAAGTTTCAAAAAGTGTAACCTTGGAAGTGGACGTGATTTATCTGTAGCTCTCCTGACCATGTCTGATCATGTAGAGAATCATAATAACCCTTTTCCATTTGGCTTTCAGTAGAATTCTTTTGTCTTCTGTAGGAAAATCACATTGACTGAGAGTCAACTATGTGCCTGATTTTATGCTGGATTTTAGAGTTGACCATTCAGTGGTGTTTTTATCTTTGATTCATTTGAAAAGCAGAGATATGTGAGCTAAGCAGAGTTTGTAAATGGGCAAGCCAGTCCAGGCTCTGTCTTTGATTACTTTCCTGAGAGTCTCTTTGATTTAAAGGTGTCTGAGATAAGGTATATATTTGCCTATGCATATTATCTTATACTGCTGATATACATGTAAATTTGTAAAATCCTCCCCCTCCTTTGGTAGCGATTATATAATATCTATCAACATCTTAAATGAACAAACCTTTTTCCTCAGAATTTTATTTCTACGAATTTAGTTTACCAAAAAATTATCACAAGTGAACATGGATGTAGGTATAAGGATGTTTATTGAAATGTTATTTTTATGAATGATAATTGGAGATGAAGCAAATTCTCTTCTCCTTGAACAATTTTTTACTCTTGGCTTCAAAGACATTTCATTTATTCTTCTGTTTTCCTTCTGTCTCTCTAGCTACTCCTTCCAGACTTCTTTGCACCTGCTACTTCACTTAATCACTCCAAACTCTTAAAGTCATTGAATTTCCTTTAGATTTTTTCTTAATCTATCCATTATGTCTTTAAATAACCTTTAAACATGGATGATTTGCTCTTTCTCTCTCCAAATCCTTCCTTTCCTCTATAATCAAGCCTTGTATATCTAACTGATTACTTTACATCTCCACTTGCAAGGCTAATATGCCTCTCTTAGTATGCATCAGTCCACAACTGAGCTCTTGATCTTACACCTTCCCAGACTAATAACTGCATTCTTCTTGTCCGTCAAGCAAGAGTCATATTTTATTCCAGTTTTCCTTTTGCCCACTGTCACATCAAACCTGTCAGCAAAACCTGTTTGTGACAAAGTCACTTCAGCACCATCATATTTAAAGATGAAGAGTTCAAAATTTACCCTTTGAGAGCAGGAGCAAGACAAGCTTTCCTGTTACCACCATTTCTATTCTTAGGCAGCTCATTAAGGCACAAACAAGAAATAAAAGGAAGGAAGCTTGCAGATTCTATTTTTGTAAATGTGGAAAATTATAAATAAAGTGCTAATAACTTCTTAGAAATTATAAGATCATTTATCTAGTTTATCCATTGTGTTCTTAAATGCTAAGAACAAAAGAAAAAATATATATATCATTTACAAAAAGCACACAAAAATACATGGAACCTAAGAATTAATCTAACAAAAGATGTGTAAATTCTCCTTATAGAAAATTATAAAAGCATATTAGAGGCATTAAAGAAGATCTGAATACTCTTGGTTATAAAGATGTCATTTCTCTCCGTTTTAATATACATTGAAATACCACATAAAATCCTAAATAAAGTGCTAATAACTTCTTAGAATTTATAAGATCGTTTATCTAGTTTATCCATTGTATCCTTAAATGCTAAGAACAAAAGAAAAAATATATATACCATTTACAAAAAACAATTTATATACCATTTACAAAAAACACACAAAAATACATGGTACCTAAGAATTAATCTAACAAAATAGATGTGTAAATTCTCCTTATAGAAAATTATAAAAGCATATTAGAGGCATTAAAGAAGATCTGAATACTCACGGTTATAAAGATGTCATTTCTCTCCATTTTAATATACATTGAAATACCACATAAAATCCTAACTCACTTTGGTTAATATATCAAGTTATTTCTAAAATTTGTACAGGAATACAGAAAGCCAAAAATAGTCAAGAGATATTTAAATAAAAGTATGAGATCTACTAAATCTCAGCACTTATTATAAAGCTATTATACTTCAGATAGATTATGAGAATATAGTCTTGGCACAGGTGGCCACCCTTGCAAAAACATGTGCACCAGGATCCAGGTATAAGAATATTCAAAGGAGCATTATTTGGAACACTGGCAACAAGCCATGTACACTTCACCTATATAAGGGATGAATGAATACTTTTGGCATTTTCATAAAATAGTATATAACACTAAAGAGAGTTTGCCCCTGGAAAGTAGAGGAATGATAGCAGTGAGGTGGGTGGTCTTGGCTTTTATTTTGTTAACTTCTGAACATGTATTTTAATTTACAAAGATTAAGGGGAAACTATTGAAAGCTGATTGGTTAAATCATAGCATATATAATATAAACACATATGGTGACACATTATGTGCCAAATTCTTACCAAGAATAAGTCAAGAGGCCTCTCCTCAAATGACTGTATTAGTTTTCTATCATTACTGTATCAAATTAACACAAAACTAGTGGCATAAAAAAAGGCAAATTTAGAATCTTACAGGTCTGGAGGTCAGAAGTCTAAAATCAGCTTCACTGAGCTAAATTCACCGTGCCAAGAAGGCTGTGTTCCTTTTGGAGGCTCTGGCAGAGAATCCATTTGCTTGCCTTTTCTAGCTTCTAGAGGAAAATCATCCTCAGCTCTCGTTGTTCCCTTTCTCTGTCTTCAGTCAGCAGCACATCATGTTCTCCTCTGTCTGCACGCTGTTTCAATCTATACATTTTCTTCTCTCTCCAAGTTTACTGTCCCCTCTTATGAGGACCCTTGTGATTAAATTGAGACCACCCGGAAAATCCAAGATAATCTTCCCATCAAGATTCTTAACTTAATCACAACTGTAAAGTCCCTTTTGCCACATAAAATAACATACTCACATATTCAGGGAATTAGGATGTAGATTTATTTGTGGGGACAGGCATTATTCAGTCAACCAAAATGCTATACCAGATTATACTGGCTTTCCAATGAAGAGAAACATTAGCTCCAAAGCAGTGAAGATAGCAAGAAAGAAAATATTTCTGTTCACAAATTTACATTTCGTCACTAACAAATATTAATTAGCACCTCGGCATTGAAGGATAAAGGAACTAAGTATAGACTCCTGTCAGTTCTCGGTATCTTTTGTGTTAGTGATAGTAATAGTCCCATCAAACAGCACTTATAAAAATTTGATGTATAATATTTTTTTTCTATTTACAAAAATTGTAATGACTTTTTATGCCCGTATACTCAACTATACCCAGTAAAATTTCTTTATGACTTCCAACCCCCACTTAGTGTAGAATTTGGGGTAAATGTTTTTAGGAAATATTTATTTCCAGCCAAGTGTTCTATACGAAGGTCAAATACATTTAAGTTCTATTATCAACTGCCATACCCATTTAGACATTCAGTCATTTATTTAATATTTTTTATTACCTAAATATTTATCAAATGTCCACTCTGTACCAGGAATTATGGTAGAATCTAGAGATATATCTTGGAGAAAGCAGTGTACATTCCCTTAACGAATTTTTCAATTCATGAGGCATAGCAAGTAACAGAGGACGATACTTTTACAAGCAGAAAAAGACAATGTATTGTGCTATAAAGCTTAATGGAGATATGAACACATTCTAATGAAGACAGAAAAAAAGGAGCCTTTACCTCCTCCTGGGTGATTCAACTAAGGCTTCAAAGAGAAGTTGACACTTCAAGATGATTCCAGAATGCAGACAATACCATGTCCCTGGGCAAGGCCAAGGAAAAGTCATTCCTAACAGACAGAAGAGCAAGTGCTCAGTCAGTGGTTCTCACCTGGGGGCAATTTTGTCCCCCCAGGACATTTATTAATGTTACAACAAGAAGGTGGGGTGGAGGAGCAGAGGGATGCTACTGTAATCCAGTCCGTAGAGGCCAGGGATGCTGGTAAACATCCTAAAATGTACAGGATGGCCACAACGAAGAATTATTTTGCTCAAAATGTCAACAGGGCTGAGTTGGGAAAACTCTGTACTAAGCTACACAAGAGTGAGATAGCATGTCTGGAAATCATAAGCCCTGTTTATGACTGCAATTAAAGGGCAAGTTGAGATGAAGCTAGAGAAATAAACAGAGGGGAAGAGGCTTTAAAAAAAAGAATTAGTGGAAGTGATGATTAAAAACTTCCATAAGAATAAGGCAAATGTTGAAATATTATCAATAAAACACTGTTATTAAAGAAGATACTCCCAAATTTAATGTTCACGGATATAGGGTACCCTCCCCAGAAAAGTGCAATGCAGAAATAATATTTAGAAAAATATAATTTATGCAGTTATCATATTAAAAGCTGTATTTGCTTATTATTATATTTTAAAATTAGGTATCTATATTCTTCAAATCTGAATTTGTATTTTATATTAAAATCTACTGTTCTAGAGATATACTATTATTATTTACAAGACCTCAGTTTCTTTCAACATCATAAAAATAGTATAAACTTACTTCTTACCAAGTTCCAGAAAACAATTCCACAAACCAATAGATATATTTTGATTTGGTAACCTCATCATGTTTGTGATCACCTGGTTAAGGACCCAGAAGACAATGAATTTAAACATCTGAGAATATGGCAATTAAACTTGTGGATATTCACAAATTACCAGATGTAATACCAGAAACATGCCAACAGTATTTTTAATAGTTTGGAGTGCTGTGAAAAAGTTTCAGAAGCCAAGCCAAGCTTGAAACAAAATTCAGAGACTTTATAATACAGTCAGCACCCAAAAGCTATCAGAATTGTGTGGGTGGGGTATTGCTTTAAAACATGCAAAGAAAACTTTGTTTTAGCCCACAGTCCCCTTGGAGAAGTAACTTGTCATTTATGCTGAATGGTTTTCAATGTGCAGAAAACCAACAAAAACTGACCTTAGAATCCTTAAAGCAATGAGTTTAGCTGGTCTAAACCCAGGTCCTTATTGTGTCAAGGTGGCGGTATTACCCTCTGCATTAACTAGCCCCTATGTGTTTACTTCTGTTGGTGTCCTATATTGTCCTTTCTAAGACAAAACCCATCAGTTGCAGGTAGTATCCTTGGAGTTAGAACTTCAGAAAATTGCATTGCTATTTAAACAACAGTGATCAAAAGTAACTATCTCATATCACCAAGAGCCAGTTTTAGTTTTTACAGTAATCCAAAATGAGTAAGGAACATATTGTTCAAAGGAACTATTTTGTACTAGTTGACTTTTAAGTCTGATGAATTTGTGGGTGAAAAACATTCTTTTTTTCATTTTTTATTTTTTTCATTTTTCATTTTTATTTTTAAAGCAGCTTTAGATTACAAATTTTACATAAAAAATATAGGGGATACCCATATGCTCCACCCTGCCCCCTCTCACACTTTCACACATTAACAACAAACTTCATTAGTGTGGTACATTTGTTACAATTGATGAACACATATTGAGGCATTGCTACTAACCGTGGACTACAGTTTGCATTATAGTTTGCACTCTATCCCGCACAATCTTGTAGCTTATGACAAAATATATGATGGCCTGTATCCATCATTGCAATGTCATGCAGGACAATTCCAATGTCCTGAAAATGCCCCCATATCACACCTATTCTTCCCACTCCCTCCCCTTAGAAGCTCTGGTGGCCAATGCCTTTATATCAAAGATAAAAGTCTTTCCATTGCTAGAATAATGTCTATAATAGAATAAAAATAAGTCTACTTTAGTCCATTGTTCATTACCCAATCTTGGGGATTGGGGATGATGATGCCCAGTCTGTTTCTAATTGAGAGGTGTGTTAGGTCCCATGGGATAGATGAATGGAACCATCTTGCTTACAGTTGCAGACACTCTCTATTCCTTGGGATGGTTGTTATCCATGATCATTTCCTTCTTAGTTGTCCTAGGTAAGTCCAATGAACTGAAGAGCAGGTATTGCAACTCTTTTGAGATTCAGGACTTAACTGGCACATGAACAGACCAAATGCATAAGTCTTTAGAACATATATTTAAGAAGTCTAGTGCTAATTATAGGTTCAAATAAAAGCGACAGAAGAGCCATGTATAGGGAAACTATAAATGAGTCTAAGTCTGTTACACTGGAGAGCATAAATTCCAGAGTAAGGCCCACTGGCAAAGAGCTGAAATACTGAGCTTGTCTGTCCTGCATATAATATCTGGATGTCTCTAGAGCCCTCAGGAGCCCCTGTGTGAGGCACTGTTTACTTTGGCAGTCAATGAGATCCTGCTGAGATGTGCATAAGTGTAACCTCTGGAATGACCTCCCGACTCACTTTGAAATCTCTTAGACATAAAAACTCATTTGTCTTTAATATTTCCCTCTTTTGATCAAGGTCTTTTCCCGGATGCACTGCTAGCTGGCACTTGGTAATAATTCCTCTGTGTCAGGGAGGCTCATCCCTGGGCATCATGTCCCATGCCAGGGGGAAGGTAGTGTGTTTATATGCTGAGTTTGGATTAGAAAGAAGACACATTTGAGCAACAAGTAGGCTTTCAGGAGGTAACTCTTAGGCAATATATAGTACTAAGCTAAGTTTCAATTTCACAAGAGAAGGTTCATAAGTACAATCATCAACATCATGACCTGGGGTAATGGTCTGTCTTCCTTCACTAGGCCCTATCCTTGTACTCAGGGGATTCTTGCTGTTCTATTAGAGAATGTAGCAGGACTCCCCAGGATTGGAATTCTATGTTCTTCTGATTATTGTGTGGGTCTCCCCCCACCAAGACAATGCCCCATGGACACATGAACATATTCATATGCCTTAGAGACATGCCCCAGGTACACCCCTCCCAACACATCCCCCCATCACTGACACCCCACACCAGTGATCCTCCCCTGCCACAGTTATGACCCCTCTATAAGCCAAAACTTCTCTAAAAATGAAGCCAACAAAATAACCAAATAAAATTGATAAGAAAATGAAATAAGTTTTAAAAAATAACAAATAAAATACAAAAAATTGAAACAATTTGAAATAATAAAAAAAAACTTTTTAGACATTATGTCTTTCATCACTGTAAGATCTGTTGTCTTGTATATACAGTAACAATTTCTTCTGTATATTCCCCCAATGTCTTATTTTTCCCATTTTATCTTCAAAGAAGCTTTATGGTACAGAAAAGTCACATAGAAAATATAGGGGATTCCCATATACCCCATGTCCTCCACCTTTTCCACTCTTTCCTATTAATAACATTTTACAGGTGGATGACATTTGTTACAATTAATGTACAGATATCAAAGCATTGCTAATAACCATGGTCAATGGTTTACATTATGGTTTGCATTTTGGACTCTACACTTTTATAGGTTTTGACGAAATTTAAACTTGCATGTATCTGTTATTGCAAGATCATGCAGAACAATTATAATGCCCTAAAAATGCTGTATATTCCATTTATTCTATTCTTCACTGCCCCTCCCCTTGAAACCTGTGGTAATCATTCAGTTTCAGTTTCTGAAGAATAAGATTCATAGATAGTTTCAATAATTTTGAGAGCTTGACATATTGGTCTGTTTTCTTTTATTAGGCACTGGCTATATTCTCAAGGGAGTCTTGTCCCTCTAATTGAGGACACAACAGGACTCCCCAGGATGGGAGTTTAATATTTTCTTGTTTATTTTATGGGCCTCAATATACTGAGATAATGCACTCTGACAAGATGAAAAGTTATATATTCCATAGAAGCATGCACCAGGTGCTCCCTATCCTGTATATCCCTCCACACCTGATACCCTACACAAGTAACCCTCCCCTGCCATATTTGCCAAAAGAACATTCCCAAGATTGTAGTTTTAACCAAACACCTGCAAATCCCCCAAGTTCATCTGCTCCTTCCTCCAACCCTCCCCCAGTTCCATGGATAGTCCATCCCAACACTCAGAAAACTCCTCCTCACAGTACAGCACCACCAATCTCAATCACATCACTGCACCACTGTCATGCCCATCCACTGCACTACCACATCCTTCCACCTTATCATAGATTTTGTGCATATGGACATCATCACTGCAATACAACATCCTTCCACCTTATCATAGATTTTGTGCATATGGACATCATCTCATCACTCTCTACTCTTTTTCTGTCTCCTGTAAACTTATATTCCAGATTTTAGCTCTGTGAGTCTGCTCAATTTGCTTAAGTCATATCAGTGAGGTCATGTAATATTTGTCCTTCAGTGCCTGGCTTGCTTCGCTTAACAAAAAAATCTTCAAGATTCATCCATGTTAATACTGCATTCCAATACCATTCAATGCACCCCATCCCCCCACCCAAGATGGCTCCCTCACATGTTGCTTGTTCTTTTGCTCATTGTTTTGTTGTTTGCGCTCATTGTCTGCTCTTTGTCTGTTTGTTTTTTCTTTAGGAGGCACCAGAACCAAACCTGGGGCCTCCCATGTGGGAGGTTGGCACTTAACTGCTTGAACCACATCTGCTCTCTGTTCATTTTTGTTTTTGTGCATTGTCTGCTCATTGTTTGCTTGTTGTTTTGCTCGTTGTTTTTGGTTGTTGTCTGCTCATTGTTTTAGCTCAATGTCTGCTCATTGTTTGTCTTCTTTAGGGGGCACCAAAAATTGAACCCAGGACCTCCCATGTGAGAGGCAGGCACTCAACTGCTTGAGCCACATCTGATCTCCACCATGCAATTTTGACCACTGTAGCTTTGTACTATGTTGTAAAGTCAGGTAATGTGATTCCTGTAATTTCATTTTTCTTTTTCAATAAGTGTTTAGTTATTCAGCACCCCTTGCTTTTCCAAATAAATTTCATAATTAGCTTTTCCAATTCAGTAAAAATGCTATTATAATTTTTATTGGGAATACATTAAATCTGTAAGTCAATTTGGGGAGAACAGACATCTTAATGATGTTTATTCTGCCAATTCATGAACAGGGAAGAGTCTTCCATTTATTTAGGTCTTCTTTGATTTCAATTAACAATGTTGTGAAGTTTTCTGCATACAAGTCCTTTACATCTTTAGTTAAGTTTATTCCTACGCATTTAATTCTTTTACTTGCTATTTTAAATGGAATTGGTTTCTTGACTTCCTCTTCAGATTGCTCATTATTGGTGTATGAAATGCTACTGATTTTATGTGCTGATCTTATATCCTGCCACTTTACTGAACTCAGTTATAAGTTCTAGAAGCCTTGTTATAGATTTCTCAGGCTTTCTATGTATTATTTTTCTGTGTGTCCCCCTAGTGTCTTCTTGATACCTTTTATGTCTTCCTTCAATTCATTAAGTTGATTCAGGATATTTTTTGGACGTCCTTGATTAGTAGTTCCATGTTCTTCATCTCCTCCTGTTTTTAGTTTGTTATTAGACTGGGCCATGTCTTCCCGTTTCTTAGTATGGCTTGTAATTTTTTGTCAGTATCTAGGCATCTGTTTATCTTAATGGGCTTATTTAGTTGGTTAGCTTCTCTTTCTACTGTAGGATTTTATTTATTTATTTATTTTTTGCGTGTGTATGTGGTATGGTTCCTTTTTGACACACGGTTCCTCTTATTCTATATCCTTGCAGTTGTCTGTGTTCCTTTGAAAAAACTACTATGAACAGCAAAAAGGAAAGAGATAAGAGAAAAATAATAATAGTAATAATAATTTTTTAAAAAGGTAGAAGAGGAATCATACAATAGCTAGGAAAATAAGTAATATCAGTAAAAAAGAAACAAAATATAAAAATAATAGAATGAATTAAAGGTTGGAAAGATGAGATGAGAAGAGAATAGGAAAAAAAAGGGAGAGAAAAAAGAAAAAAATGAAGATCAAACAAGAAAAGGTGGAATGAAAGAAAGCAACAGCAGACAGGAGATAAAAAAATGAAGGAAAGAAGAGAAAATAGGTAGTAAAACTAAGTAATGAAAAAAGGAAACAAAGAAACAAAGAAAGGGAAAAGACAATAAACAAGGAACAAAACAACAGCAACAACAAAACAACTCAGGAAAAACAGTCTTCCCTCGTGGGCCCCTAGGGAGTTTCTCAGGCTGCCATCATTCAATCACCCTGCAGCCTGACCTCCACAGGTGAGGTACCTAGTCTTAGTGAATAAAATAAAGAATTAAAAACAAAACAAACAAATAAACAAACAAAATCTCTGTCTATATGTTCTCTGTCATAAGATGCCAGCTTGTTGCCTGATAAAACAGTGGATCACTCTCTGGATCCCTTACTCTTAGGTACCGGGAATCTAACCAAGGACCTCATATATGCAAGGCAGGAGTTCCTTTTCTGAGCTACACCAGCTCCACAAGTAGCCTTCTGGAAGCTATTCTGGCTCTTTCCGCCCCTCAGGCAAGTTGGGCTTCTAACAGTATGCCAGAGCCAGGCTGGTTAGGTGCCTGTCTCGGCCCCCTCCCTGATCTAGTTCTTCCCTCTCCCAGGGCAGCTGGGTGTGACAGCCTGTCTGAGAAGATCCCCCTCCCCTCTCCCTGGGGCTGCCTCAGCACTGGCTATGGTCTCCCCAGAGATTCAAGGGGGCTCAGCTGGCCAAACTCACTAAAAAGAACCTACTCTCCACCCTCCAACAGACTCCTCTTCTTCCCAGGGAACGTTCCCTCCCACTCAGTTGGCTGCAGTGAGCCAGGGATTTTACGGTGGTTATTGTCTTGAGGGTGGGGTATATGTGCTGTTTCCAGCCACAGGGGTGAGTTACTCACGGTTTTCCTTTGGCCTTTTTGTCTCTCTGTGCAGCATTTTCCTGTTCTGCAGATTCCCAAAGCACCTCAGATAGGTTTTTGTCCTTTCTCCATTGTTCTTTGTGAGAGAGCTGAGCTCTGCCTACCTACTTCAACACCATCTTTCCGGAAGTTGTCTGAAAAATATTCTTTTTGATCTGAGTTCAGTGGTTGATACCTCATATCTGAAAAAGAGTTAGTAGAATAGATAATAAATTAGATTGAGATGTAAAACTGAGAAAGTAAAAGATAATGATTTCTCTAAAAGTATGCTTTCAGAAAAAGTCACATTCAGAAATTGTCCAGTTTCCAAATCACAGCCACTATGCTTTAGAAAAGAAGGAAGTAGAAATTTGACATCTGTGGAAATCTCCCCTTTTGGAAATCACAATTCTGTTCTTTAGTCATTAGGAAATCAGTTCAGGCATCTGAAAATGAAATTCACCCTTTGATTCTCATTTCCTCCTGAGATTTTTCATAAGTTTATTTATCCCTTTCCCCTTTAGACAAGCCGTGTAGAGTTACCAATCTCTGGGCATTCATGCCAGTCTAATGATAAGCCACTGACATTTATGTCTAAATATTTGGTTATTATGGTTGAAGGTATATTATGCTATCTACTTTTGTTCCTTGTGGTCAATATCAAAATGTACTCAAAAAGAAATGCTGTTCAAACAAATTCAATTTTGGCCAAGTAGTGAAAATCATATTTATTAGTATATATTATACATACATACACATATATACAAACAGTGGGTAGTCTTTAAGCATTTAGTATAAAAAGTACACAGACTTTACCCTGCCAAATCAAGTAGATACAGTGGCATGTGACAATGCATTCAAGTTAAAAGAGAAAGTCTGTATTTCTTCTTAGCCACTGACTCCCAATAATCAGCACAACCGCTAGCTGCAAGTGGGGTTGGGAAATGCAGATCTATTTACTCAGAGAAATGGTGAGAAGGGATTTTGTTAGACAGCTAGGGTTTCCACCACACAACCCATTTTTAAAATTATCAGCCATAAATTGATCTCTTTTCTGTAGGATACCATGTCTCCTGAAGAAGCTCTGTGCAAATATGTTCCATCTTGACTGCCTTATTGGTCCACCAAAAATTCCTGCAGAATAGTATTTAGGTTCCAGTCAGACCCCCTCCAAAAATAAAGAACTTTGGTACAGTGGACTGTGAGTCAGGAATTTAGTAATCTTAAGCCTCCTCTTTTTAACTTTCTGAATTAAAATCTACACAGCTAGGGTGTTGCACTGTATCATCTCTTGGGTCTCTTCTATTGTCTAAACTTTTGTGATATTCAATAAGTTATCAGAGGAAAATTTGTCAACTGAAGTCTAAGCTTGAGAATTCCCTTCATCATATACATTGGGGAGGGCATTTGCCATATGTTATGGTCATAAAATATTTTGGTTGCAATCAGTAAAATAGCTCTCTCTGTCACTTTCCCCCTTGTGTCAAGAAAACTGGAGTAGCAATTGATATTTTATATTCATTAATTTGGATTTCTTTTTAAAACATATCGCAAAATTCTATGAGCCTCAAGTCCCACAAAAACTGGATCCACCCCTGATTAAGATGTCTATACTTTCCTTCTTTGAATACTTGTAAACATAAGAATATATTAAAGTAGTTCAGCCTATCACAATTTTAGTAGTGGTATTGGAATGAATAACCTTCTCAGGTCCTTTTCAGAACAAAGCTTCTTTTTGCCTTTATACAGTAGGAATATTTGTTTCAGATTCTGTGGACCAATATTTATATCCAAACAGCAATTATAGTCCTAATGTAAGGCTAAGAATTGAGAATTGTCTTCCTTTGGTTACTGGTCTGTGTTGCTGCATCTAAGAAAATACAGTATCCATGACAACCTGATATTCAACTTGTAACTTTTGAGCACTTTGCTTTTTTCTTTACATTGTTATGACTTGTAATCACACTAATAACCTCCCAGTTAGGCATTTTCTGGCTATTAACTGCAGGCTCAATAAACAGTCCCTAGCTTCACCTGAGACCATAGATGCTTTCAATTGGTCATTAAAACACAAACACACCCAAACTGAAGGTCATTATTCCTTAAGTATTGCCTTGGAAAGTTGTGCTAAGGCTAGCAATTAGGTTGACTTTTAGACTATTTTAAGAAATCTTTATAAACACCTCTATCAGACACAACAATAATATTGAAAACCCAGGACACTGATGGAATTGAAGAAAAGGTGAATCCTCTTCAGGTTCTTGGCCTTTTAAAAATAACTTTGAGATTTAATGATGTGAGAGCTATTTTACAGTTTGGAATTTTTAACTTGCTTACTCTTCCACAGTCTCCCATTAAGATTCCACCCACTCTTCTTGGAACCCTCTGCCCCAGAAAGCATTTCATGCTGTGTTAATTACCTTGCAAAGTCCGGAATATCACTGGAAGAGTTTATGTTAATTGCTGAGATTTTGTAAGAGGGAAGAAGAAAAACAAAAATTAATGTGGAAAGCTCTTGAATTCTCCCATAAATGATCAATTAGACTTATGTTTTAAAAAATTAAGAGCGATTTAAGACATTTTATTTCTTCTGTACAAACAGCATCTACAACACCATGAGTAAGGGGCCATTTGGGCCATAATAGATATTATTTCACTCTTGTTCTCGTGGATCCGCTTCATCCACTTCATTGACCCCTCACATCCCATCCCCAATTTTGTCCCTAATACATGAAACAGTTTTAAATTGTTCTCTTAAAAGCAAAAACCTCTATATTCTACTCCCTTTGTAGTAGCTCCCTCTTATCGTCCCTTCAAAAACAAGCTTATTAAAACTATAGGCTTCAATCTCCATCTTCACTCCCCTTTGGTGGTCTTCAGCTAAGCCATCTGCCCATCACCATGCCATTCTGCTGCATTACTTCAACTAAGGCTACCAGGAGTATTCTGATTATCAAATTGGATTGACACTCTGCACTTCTTATCTTATATGAACTCTTTTTTTTTTCTATTTACTTTGATTATTAAAATATTTTCCTATTATAATATTATGTCATCAATTATAAAATGACAAATTTAGTTATAGTTTAACATCTCTTAAGTCAGAGTGAGTCTTAAGAATGATGTGTCTTCCAACTGTTGTTGGCCAGGTGGCAGTCAGTCAGGATGTGCTTGTCATTGCCTTTATTATTATTGTTTTTTCAATATCATTACTGTATTAATTTATTTTTAATATATTTTTTATTTTTTCTAAAAGATACTTAGATTACATAAAATGTTACATGAAAAAAATACAAGGGATTCCCATATGCCCTACTCCACACACCTCCCACTTTTCCCCACATAAACAACTTCTTTCATTAGTGTGGTACATTCATTGCAATTGATGAACACATTTTGGAGCATTACCACTAAAGATGTATTATAGTTTACTCGCTCTCCCACTCAATTCTGTAGGTTATGGCAGGATATATAATAGCCTGTATCTGTCATTGCAATGTCATTCAGGACAATTCCAGGTCCCAAAAGTGCCCCCATATTACACTTATTTTCCCTCTCCCTGCTTTTAGCACCGACAGTGGCCACTGTCTCCACATCAATGATATAATTTCTTCCATTGCTAGAATCACAATAAGTCTGTAACAGAATATCAGTAAATCCACTCCAGTCCATATTTTATTCCCTAATCCTGAGGATTCTGAGATGGTGATGCCCACTCCACCCCTAACTGAGAGCGGGCTTCAATCCCGTATGGCTGATGGATGGGACTCTCTTGCTTGCAGTTGTAGACTTTCTCGGTTCCTTGGTATTGTGGCCTTATATGACCTCTTGAATCCACGTTCACCTACTCTGTATTCTTTTCCTTGATATTGATGACACAAATATATTATATATTATCCTTCCCCTTTCACTTCAAAATTCTCTGTGTAATCTTATTCTAATTATCCTTTAAATGTTGGTGCCTACAGGGTTCTATCTTTTCTTCTATCTTTATTCAACGTATTTTCCTGGGTGATTTATTCTAATTTCTTAAGTTAAAATGCCACCTATATTCTGACAATACACAATCTAAGTCCCAACTGCTCTCCTGTGTACCAGATCTACATACCCTTCCATTTCCTGGATATAACCTTTCGGAATTTTCATTATCAACTTAGTATCCATTCTCCTAAGCTTGCTTTTAACTTGTATTTCCTTTCACATTGAATGGTACTACCATCGACCCAGTCGCCAAAATTAGAATTACAGAAATTATTCTCCATCTCTCTTTTCCCACACATCTTATATCCAATCTCCAAATCCTGTGATTTCTATCTTATTGACATTTCAAAATTACACCCCTCTAATATTGCCTTAGTTCTAGTTCTCACTAGACACCAAGATTTACCTGTACACACCAAATTCATTCTCAGATATAGTTAGCTTTTACAAACACAAATCTTGTGTTCTTTTCCTATATAAAATTTTTCATTCCACTACAAGAAGGACTGCCACCTCTATGTTAATAGTGTTAGCAAAATCCGGTATGCATTGCCGCAGCTGTGCCCTTCTAGATCAGACACTCCCCTGCCCATTGCTCCTGTATCTCTCTGAGTCCTCTCTTTCCCAAGAATGTTGGGATTATCTCTAGGGTGGCGGAGGCCTTTTGCATTATGGATAAGAATCCATTCCTTGGACACTATCCACCCCAGACCTCAGGGTAACATTCCATTACCTGGGGTTATAGGGAGAGGAGTTTGTAATGTTATCCCATCTAGAGTGGCTTTTAGCTAGGGGCTCCAGGTCTTCTCTGTCCATTTCCCTGGTTTCCAGGCTAGCACCACAAGGATTCTACCAAAGACTGACTTACCTCCTTGGTAGTCCCTGAGGACCTTTGGTAGGACTATTGCCCATCCTTTTAGAGATGCCTATCTACTGAGGAGTTGCATCTCATTTTTATTTTCTATTAATTTCTTGAGGGTTATAAGGTAAACGAAATTGTCATGTTATCACTTCCTTTTGTGCCCAATCTTGTGCTGGCAAAGTGGGACCCTTGGACACTAAAAGAGGCACACATTGTTTGTGGACACTGCAGGTCCTTAATAGGAGATGTTTGTTTGGCATGTCTACAGGGGAATGTGGGCATGACACCACTAACAGTGTCTACACAGCTAAGTGCATAGCACCTCAGCACCTCAGAAAAGGCCCTATATAATCCACCTGCAAGTTGTCTAAAGCTTTAGTTTCTCTTGCTATAAGGCCAGATACCCTGGGCAGAGGTTTGGGGTGCACTTGAAATCAAATGGCTGGCACCATGCATGGCTTTAGAAGTCTGAATGTGCTGGTATAAAGGCCAACAGTTCTGGCGCCAACTGGGTGTGGGTGTCTAGCTCGCAAACGACAAAGCAGTCTGGGAAACGACTGAGTGCCGAGCCCTCTCTGCCACCCCTGCCACTTTTCATGGTGTCCGGTCAAATCCCGCTGGGCAGTGCAGAGCGGTGCAGGCCCCGCACCCCGGCACCCAGGAACCCACCCACCTTCAGGCCGTCCCTCCTGCCGCCGCTATCATGGTTAGTGCCACCGCCCCCTGTCCAGGACTGGTTCCCGAAGCTGCATCAACAGCCAAGTAGGGAGTGGAGTAGCACCTGGCCCTCGGGCGCTGCATCCTGGACGCCTTCCCCTCTGTGATGCTGCGTTCAGCCCAAAGTGTTCCAGCCGAGTGAGCCTGGAGAAGGGTGGAAAGCACTGAGGAGAGCCCCCACCTCAGCCCCTGCTTCCACTTTGCCTAGTCTGTTTTACCTTATTCTGAATAAGGGGAGGAGTACTCAGAGATGTTTCCCCTCCCTTGTCCTCAGAACTGATTACCTCCTTGGACTCATCAGACTCACTGTACTTTCTAAAGGATTCCATTTCTTTGCATTTCAATTAGGAGCCTTCACTATAACCCCTACCTTCACTTTAGGGAGGCTTTTCCCACAGTCGTTGCCTACCTGCTGGTGTTCAGGACAGACTCCCTTTCTTCCACCTCCGCTGCCATATCCTTACCAGCAAAAGTTGCTCTTCTTTCTCTAGTTTACAAAGTCTTGCCTCAGCTCTTAATTGTGCTTCAGTTACCACTCACCGCCCACAACAGGGGCCGCCATACCCCAGCCACCAGCAGCTTCCCTTCCTTGCCGGCTTGATGCAGTTTTAGTTCTTCCAGCAAGGAAGTGAGACCTGCCAGGATTTTTGGAGTATCAGCTATTACTAGGGTAACCCATAGACACCTATGAGGCATAGGAGGAAACCCCACATAGACCCTTGCGGCTAGACCAGAATTTCTCAGTTGGTTCCTCTTTTTCTTGGCACATTTCTCAGGAATCCTGATGACTGTGCCAATTGTTGCATCCTGCTGAACCAGCAGCAGGACTTGCTGGGAAGGAAGAAATAGGGGACAATCCAGCCATGATTGCCTCAAACAGCCCTACAACAAGGACAGTTGAGATTCTAAAGAAAGATCCACTAAGTGCCAGAGTGTTGAGCCCAAAAGCATTTATTAGGGGAATTTATGTAGAAAGCTGTAGCTACCTGGCAACAGACAGTGAGTGAGACTGCAAGAAGTTCACTCAAGTATGTCGGCACCTATGGCAACCCCTGTACAGATTATATATGCTTGAGGTACTAAGGTGGGTAAATGCCAGAAGCTTGTGTGCAAATATTGGGAAAACGTTTTGGTATGTGCTCTTTTCTCAAAACATTATATGCTCAGTGTGAACTGTGCTCAAGTTTATAGCAGTCAAAGCTCAGAGTGCTTCCATGTATTATAGGAGGGGACATTTGAAGAGGAGGTCAGGGGCAAGATCAACCCTCCTCAGGTGGGATATGCTTATTTGTGACACACAAAATCCTGTCTTTGTAATGCCAAGAGATACAGTTACGATCTGTATGCAGAATATTATCTTAAAAATAAACAGAAGCATATTCCTGAGATAAGCACCACTCGTGGAGTATAGCAGTGAATCAAATAACCAGATAATTGTGCCAGAGCCATACTTGTTAAAGAATCCTAGTCTACAGCTCAGAATGTCTATTGGTATTTCTCCAGATACCTGTTATGCAGACTAATATCATCTGAGGAAGATATCAATTGCATGTGTTCTTGTTATTAAAAGCATTACTAACATGTGCCTTCCATGGACCACAAATACCTTAACATTTTAATTTTTAAAAGTTCTCTAATTGTTTCTTATTTGTG
>JAQZBX010012553.1:0-41037 GCA_029593785.1 Cabassous unicinctus | reverse complement strand
TGCTAAACGGCTGCTGGATCTTACCCGTCATTGGAAACCATGGCAACAATTGGCCAGGCCCCTGTCTTAGGTTGACCCAGCGGCTTTGCCGCAGAAGAAAAGAGAGAGGGAGGGTCCAATTGCCCTTTTTAGGTCAGGACCGTGCTAAACGGCAGCTGGGTCTTACCCGTCGTTGGAAACCATGGCAGCACTTGGCCAGGCCCCTGTCTTAGGTTAACCCAGCGGCTTTGCCACAGAAGGAGGGGGGGGGGTCCAGTTGCCCGTTATTAACTAACCAGTCCAGCACCCAATGAGACATATTTCTCAAGGAGCTTAAAAATGGCCTTTGTAAGAGTATAAACAGGGTAAAATTAGGCTCCAAGTCTTGAAGTGCTTAGCTCTCCTCTACAAGTCAGATATCCTTGATCCCTCCTTAACCAGCCACAGACCTTGTCTCGTAGTCGGTCTTGACAAGAACTAAACACCTCCATTGATGGCCGCCACAGTACACTGCATGAAATGAGGAGAGAAGAGAGGCTAGAATTGATTATTGAGATGCTTACATAATATTATTTGAGGAGTGTTTTTGTTTCTTGGCTGCTCAAGCAAATACCATGCAAAGAGTTGGCTTAAACAATGGGAATTTTTTTAGCTCACGGTTTTGAGGCTAAGGAAAAATCCAAATCAAGGCATCATCAAAGTGAAGCTTTCTCCTAGAAGACTGAAATTCTGGACCAGGCTTCTGGTTATCCTTGGCCCTTAGCTTGTCACATGGCAAAGCACATTGCAGGGTATCCATGTCTTTCCCTTCTCTTTGGGTTCTGTTTATTCTCAGCTTCTGGCTGTTTCTTCTGTCGCTTTCTATCCATTTTTCGTTCTCTTACAAAGGACTCTCATAACAGGATTAAGACCAGTACTGATTGAGATTGGCCAATCCTTAACTGAAGTACCCTTATCAAAAGATTCTCCTATCATGTCAGGAAAGTAGGTTGTGACCAGTCCATTTACCAAGGAATCATGAAAATCTTTGCCTGTAAGAGGACAGAAATTTAAATAATAGGCAGAGAGACAAGCTTTGGTAAAGGCAGCAACTGGCCCCTTAGAAGTAAGAAATGTTCCCAATGTGAATGGAGTGAAAGAGTTCACAGGAGATGGGTCCTTCATTTATTTGTAAAGTTGTAAACTGTGGCCTTCTGTCAAGATTGCTTTGAGCATTAATGGTCATAGTAACAATTTAACATTTAAGTGGAAAGTTTTAAGCATTTTTATATTAATATTCTTATTAAACTCTTTGAGGAGGACACTTTTACCATCAATCCCACTTTCTGAAGAGTACATGGAGGGACAGACGGGATAAGCAAATTGCCCTAAGTGGTTCATGTAAAAAGGGACAGAGCTGGTGCTGAAATCCAGGCACTGCAGCTGTAATTACTGAGTTGTATAGCATTATACCAGGAAAAGCCTTCCCATCTTTTCCCTTATTATCGAGTCAGGAGGACCCTTGAGAGAAACCTCTAGCATGACTTAGGTGGTCCAGCTAGCTTCATTTACACTTGGAGGCTGAGAATTTCAAGTCCCTCCTTTGCATAAATATAAATAAATCTTTTTATACTCATCTAAAAGAGGTAAGTTCTCCTGTTATAAACATTATTCACTCCCTTATATTTCAAAATACATACACATATATATTTACACATATATTTATACAAATATATACATATATTTATTCATTCCTATATACACAATATACACACAATATACACTAACATGTATACACACATATAATATGTATTAATTTTTTCAACTTCCCAAAGAGTTGTTCAGTGCCAGCTCTGTCCAATGCTCTGTAAAATCAACTATGAAGTGCAATTATCAAGAACAATCTTGAGACTTCATACCATGAGGAAGAGCACAGAGCTGGTCTCTGAGTTATAGTGCCCAAAGCCTTAACTCATGTTTAGCCACACCCTTGGGGCTCAGCTCTGAAAGCAGCAGTGGTGTTTTGAAAGTGCATTCATATTGTACACTCAGTATGTCCTGTACATTATGGTACATGCAGGTGCTCCTGTTTTGAAAATCACAAATATCTTTGGAATAATCTGTTTCAAAAAACTATGATATTCATGTATGTAAAATCATAGCTAGCATCCTATCTTCCTTCCCTCTGACTTGGGGACCTGCAAGGACCGTAGTTTCATGGTGCCCTTTCTGGCTACTTTCTAGGGCCTTTCAGGTCCCCAAATTCCAGATCATGGGGTCTCCACATATTCCCAACCCTTCAACTCTCCCGCCTTCCTCAGCCTCCCCAGCAATTTTTTCTCAAAGTCAGAGTATAAAGATACATAAGTAGAATTCTATGGGAGGGCTTTGTCGAGTTAAGAATAGTAGGGGATCTGAGAACACTCAACAGTCATGGATATCCATCCCTTCATTTTTCTAACCTAGAAAACACCACCAAACCACTTGATAATCACTAAGTGGAGGGAGACATTTTACTTTATGTTTTCCTTGGGAGTGGCCAACTCAAAAGGATGCTAAACAGATCATCTTGGTATCCTAGAGTTCATAGTTAAAAGGCAGGAGTGGAGAGATAAGGACCAAGCCCAGTACAATGTGTTTTTGGCCCCTGGGTTATGGCCCTAACATTCTCCTGCTGCAGCAGTGCTATATGTAAGGTTTTTCTAATTAGTATTCAATTTAAATGATTCTTTCCCACTCTGCAAGCTGCTTCCCATTGGAAGTCTAATTTCACACACCTAGAGCGGTAATGTGAGAAGTGATTTCATTTGCCTTGTCACTACTACAAAGAGGAAGATAGCAAAACCTGGTTGAATCACACAAATCACAACTTTGAGGAAGAATTGTGGCAAAAGGAATTGAGGGAGGACTCTGATATTGCAATTTGTTACTCTGAGAGTTGCTCACAGGGTATTTAAAGTCAGAACAGACCATAGAAGAGTTAAAAAGGAGCACATGTATTCTGAGCTCTTTACTTGGTTCCCACAGGAACCTCAAAGTAGCCCTCTAAGTTTTCCTTCTCTTTATATATAGGTGGTAACAGAGATGCAGAGAGAGCTAATGACACACTCCAGACACAGTGACAGGTGTAGACCAATACTTAGGCAGCTCAGGTCCTAAGACACTTGATCACACCTTGTAGGGTGTGGACATTAGATACTCCAATGAGCTCAGGATGGATCAGATACTATGATATAAAGTCTTTCAGGAATATAATTTGTTTTCTCAGTGTAACATAAGCTTTGTGATTCTAATTAACTTGTTAATTTTTCACTCCCTGGGGACAATGTTAACGTGTCATAGTAGCAGCAAACATGAGATATTCACAAGAATGAAACACAAAAGAAGTTTCTTTACTTACATCATGGAAAGCACTCCTCACCCTCCACCAACAGCCACATACACACACACACACAGTGAATACCTGGCAGGGATTCCTCGGGCAGGTTCCAAGGAGAAGGCTGTGGAGGAGGAGACTCAGCCACCCCGTACTTAAGCAGTCTCCCTTCTGGGCTTCTCTGGCCCCTGCAGCTCTGTGTATCCTGGTCTGGGAACACTGGGTTGGGCTTGCCATGCTTCCAGCTGGAAGTGTGCTCCTAGACAGGGTAAACTACTTGAGCCCCAACAAATATACCAACAAGCTGTGGCTATCTCCTGACTGGACAGGACAGAAAGTTGGTACAGTTAAAGTGGGGAGGACTGTGGCTAAGTGCCCCCCAGTGGTGAATCATGCAGGGGATCACAGACACCTTTTGTGCTGCACCAGGGGCTTTATCCTGTGATTGTCCAGATGGGTGGAGGTGGGGGTCAAAGCCTGGGTCCGGGCCTGGTGTGGGCATGTGAGTATGGATGCGGAGTGGATACTCACCCACTCCTGCTCTTTCTGCTGGTCCTTCTTCCTGAACCTTCAGTGTTGACTGTGCTGAGGAGTCCCCTGCAGCCAGGTTCAGGATCCTGGCACTGAATGCCCTGGACATAATCTCATTGATTTGGCCAGAGGGTGGGGAGGGGGTGCATTTTCACCACCAGGCAGAGTTAGTAGCATCCTTCTCTGTGGATTTCTGGCCAGGAGTGGGCAAAAAAACACCTTTTCTTACTAAACTGTGCCAGAAACGCCTCAAAGTTCTTCCCCAGTGACCTCAATGCTGCCTCCACAAGGAGGAGAAAAGATTCATTCCTGTTGGACCCAGGATGAACTGCCACAGCTCTGGGACTCTCTGGGCACAGCCATGTAAGTAATTAGCTTCCTCTTCAAGACTGAGTCTGAGGAGGAGCCTTTGTCATGGCTTCTCTGCAGTATTTTTCTTAAAACTTCTTTTTTTTTTTTTTCATTACTCCCAGAAATTGCTTTATTATCTGCTTTCCTAAGTAATATTTAAGCAAGATGCATTTTACCAAATAAATATTCATGAAGGATTTGCTAGCTTGTAATCTGTCATGCTGTAAGACTCTTTTATTGCAGATTCAGGACTCTTGCTGGGGACAATCCTGACATTCAGAGAAGGGAAAAGCATCTACAATACTGAAAGGAATATGCAAAATATTTCAACCTTCCAGTGGAGAAGTTGGTGACAGGCTGGTTTTGACTGAGCCATAACGGAGACAGAGGTGAAAGGGAAAATTGTGCCTCTTTGTATATATATTTTAATAAAATTTTAATGATTAATTTTTCCTGCACTCCTTGCATAGATTGGGGAAAAGATTGAAAAACTATAATTACAGGTAGTACAACTCCCTGCATTAATTTTAATTGTTATGTACTAAAAAAAATCCAAAACTTATAATAATTTTAGTTTCTTGACTTTATTTTTATTTTTTGAAATATGCTTTTTAATTTATCTTGTTTTCAAATGAGAGAATTGTCACTTTCTAAAATTTCTCTTGACCGAGTGATGATCTTAAATTATTTTTAAGCTCAGTTTACTGAAATGTCTTCTGTTTCACTGTGACTGATAGTGTTTAAAATATGTATAGATGGATTGATAGAGGTGATACTTGCGCAGCATGAGAGTGTACTAAATGTCACAGAATTGTACACTGTAAAATGATTAATTTTATGCTAAGTGAATGCTACCTCAACAAGGTATGTATGCCACTTCCAAATTAGGGTAAATTTGTGCTAAGTAAAATTTGTCCATTAAAAGAAATTAGTTTTTGAAGATGAAGACGTTATGGTGATTTTCAATACTTGCTTATGCATACTGCATCTGATATTTTTCCAGGACTTAAATTATCATTAAGTTGGTATTTTAATGATTATCTGTGTCAGAGGCTGTTTTTCAGGAACATAATTTAAAGCAGATCTATTCCCTGAAAGTAAATTTCTCCTGTTGAAAATTCAAAATCTGAAAGCACTCAGTATAATTTTGTGTATATCCATGAAAAGGTGAAATTAAGAGGTCCATAATCTCATTTTTTGTATGCCCGTTTCCTATAATAATCATTATTTTCATCTGGTGATGAATCATTTTCAAATTCTTTACTTTTCTCTTTCTCTACTTTCAAATTTGAAAATATATTCTTATGCCTCATTAAAATGTACATTAATCAAGTATACTGCAAGGGGATAGGCCTTCTAATAACCATCTACCTTTATATATTGTCAGGAATTTTTGTTGAATTTTATAACTAATTTCTCTTGAGTTCATATATCATCTCACACTAATCAGTTGCTTCAATATTTGCAATATATTTGCATGAAGAGTTTTTTTTTATTTCAGCATAGTATATTTCTTCATCTTATACAATATATACATTAAATATACCTGATATTTTGTGTATAGTCAATAAATGTTAATTTGTGCATGTAGTGCCCTGATTACATTTGCTTTTCTACCAGCTTGGCACATAAAGGTGAATACCAGCATTTAATAACCCCCAGCTCTTCTCTGCCTTGCAGATCTCCCCATGATCAAGTCATTACCTCATACCCCCAAGGGCATTAAGGTCTCCCAAAAGATTGTCCCAAAATATTCTAAAGTAGCAGACCCCAGACTTGACAGAAAGAGTTCTATAATATAATGCTTGTCCTTCTCCATGGCTTTCAACCTGGGCAAAGGGCAATCAAACTTCTGAACACACAGCAGAGGAAGGAGTTCCTGTGAAAAACTAATACAAATATCTCATTTTTTTTTCACAAACACTCCAAACCATTCAGGCACCAAAAACATGTTATTAATGTAATATTCACACATATTTTCCTTAATAACATCCAGACTCTTAAAAGGTTGATTATGTTCACAACTTTGGTTGACCTGCATTTGTGTAGATTTGGCCTCTGAATGCTTTAGTGACATGGTAGCAACATAAGCTTTTTAAAGTAATTTATTTAATAATAATACCAAATGTATGAAAAATGCAAAGTAGTACAATCCCTTCACTAAGAATTCCCAGTTGCTTAGAATAGTGTCACAGCCACCTAACTGGAACTTCTACTTGAATTTCTCTTTTGTTACTTCCACAAAAGGAGTTTTCCCCAGCAATGCCCTTTGGGACACCTGGAAATTGGTCCAGCCCTTAGGGTAACTTTCTCGAGGTTTCATCTGCATCCGTGGTACACAGGTCTGCCCTTTAGCATTTCTAGTTAGGATGATCTGTTAACAAATTCTCTCACTATCTGTTTATTTGTGAATATCTTAACTAGTCCCTCATTTTTGAAAGGCAGTTTTGTGGATAAAATTCTTGCTTGGAAGTTTTTCTATTCCAGGGTATTGAAATATATGCTAAATATATTATGATTTTATGCTTCATGCTAAATACTAAACATGTGTATGATTGTGAGCTTCATGCTGTCACTCAAATCCCTGAGGCACTGCTCATTTTTTTTCTTTTTTGATTGTTTTGACTGTATGTTGTCATTTATCCTGTCTTCTATTTCACTGATTCTTTCTTCCTCCTGTTCAAATGTCCTGTTGTATGCCTCTAGTTTATTTTTACTGCCCATTATTGTGCCAATAATTTTTATGCTTCCTTTTAAACTTTCAAATTCTTCTTTCTCCTTACAAATTGTCCTCTCTACTTTAGCTCTATATCCATATTTGTCTTCATCTCCTTGAATTTATTTAGGAGATTCGTGTGACATTCTTTGTTTAATTGTTCCAAATTCTGTGTTTCATCTGAAATTTAATTTGTTCCATTGATTGAGCCATATTTTCCTGTTTCTCAGGATGGCTTGTAATTTTTTACTGAGGTCTGGGTCTGGGCATCTGATTTTCCTGATGAGTCAACTCCAAATGTCCATTTCTCCCCCCTGTGTATGATTCTATTGTTAATTGACTTTGTGTTGAAGCTCTTCTTTGAATCTTGGTCCAGCTTATTCTGAACCTATAGAATAGCCTGTGTTTAACTGTTCAGATTTTCTCAGCTCTTCTTCATCTAATTCTTTCCTGGATATATGGTATAGTTTTAAGATTGTTTTTTTTTTTTTTTTAAACAGTTGTTGAGCCTCTGGGAGAAAGCTTCCTTTCTTTCGTTCCTTTCCTGGAATTTTGATCTGTTCAATTTGTTTTTGTGCAGAATTTTCTCCCAGCTTCTATGATTTGTTTACATTCTGTCCCTCATTCAGTGCCCCCTTTCCCTTAAATATTTTGATTCTTGGTTCTTTCCTGTCTTATACCAGTTCTGTCTCCACCCACCTTTTTTTCTGTGAGGCTTTCCTGTTTCCAGTTTCTTCCCATTGGCATATCCTGCCCCATGTAACCAGATAGGGTCAATGCATAAAGGTGGATCAATCCAGGAAAGTTCATTTAGTGTTTCAGTAGTCCAGCCAACAGAAACTGGATTTGGTGTGTACAATTCTGACAACCTATCTACCATGGTCTCTCTCTTTATACTTTTGCCACTGGAAAGTGCTTTGTATGCAGCACCTCCTCAGCACCTTGTCTTCAGCCCTGGGTCTCTGTGGACTTGGGTCTCTGAGCCTTGATATGCATAGGGGTCTAACTCCCTCTTCTGTGGCACTCTATAATCTGTAGCAGAAGGGACTAAGGTAATGCTGCCTCTACATGGCTCCCAAGCTGCATGGGAATGAGTGAGTGGATGGGTCTGGGAATAAATTTAACAAGGATGTAAAGGACTTATACATGGAAAACTACAAAACATTGCTAAAAGAAAACAAAAGATATTGAAATATGTGGAAGAACATTGCATTCTCATGGATTGGAAGGCTTAATAGTGTTAAGATGTCAGTTCTTTCAAAAATGACTTACAGGTTCAACACAATCCTAAACAAAATTCCAACAGTATTTTTTTTTAGAAATGGAAAAGCCAATCATCAAATTTAGTTCAAAGGGTAAGGGTTCCTGAATTGTCAAAACAATCTTGGAAAAGGGAAAATTGGCAGAGTTCTAAAACTTAATGAAAAATTAAAAGAGAGGCATCTGAAAATAAGTTACCCATTGAGATATTAAAGAAAGGAAAATATCACACATAAAAACAGAGGACACCTTGAAAAAGAGCAAAAGAAAAAGAAAGAAGTAAAACCTTTATAAATGAGTGGAGATTATAAGAAAACTGTAGGAAACTGATTCAAAAATGATAAAAAACAAATGTTTACAAGTAAAAGATAATAAAGTGTATGATAAAAGATAATTTCATTATTTAATTCAATAAAATTTTAAGTAACAGAAATTTTAGAGTTTTGGAATGCTCACTCTTTGTATGGATAAAAATGTTAATATAAAAATTATTTAATAAATTTACTTTACAGTATTTAATTCAAATATAAATATTTAGCATCAGGACAAAAAAAGTAGAATTAGAAGGCAAATATGGGACAAGTTTCCCCAACTGGATGAGATACTGGAGAATGACTACAAAGATTTTTGGGAATCCAATTTTGACCCTTATAATATTATATACATGTAAATTAATTCTCAAAATCACAGCAAGAGATAGAGTTAGAAAATTATATGTCGGTGCTATCCATAGATGAACCAAAAATTATTTATATGGTCAAAAGCAGACTGATAATGACATATATTAAGTGAAGGAAGTCAAAGCAAACTCATTTCAAAGTGAACTTCAGTATGGAGTCAATAAGATATATGTCATGAAATGGAGATTAAATGTATTACAAAGAACATACCTACACAGTTAACCTCTAGGAGATGTAACAAAGTTTGTAATGCTGCCCAATCATTTATGCCTCATTTCATTCAAAAATATATTGTACAAAAATATTATGCAGATTCTCAACAAAGCAAAGGTAGTGACTTAAGTCCTTGATGTCTTTAGGATATGGGAGTAGTCTGCTCAGTCTCTTCTTCCTGATGTATACAAGATCTACCAAGAAGAATCCTCAATATATAAAATCTTTCATTGCCTTGCAGAAGCAGGCTTGTCATTGCCCACCCCCTCCTAGTCTGTGTGGACATATCTGCTTAGTGCTGTGATCCAGTATTAGGAACCTCTTTGTTTCCACACACCAAAACCACATTACCCAACATCTCTGTCAAAAAAAGTCTGATATCTAATATCCATTTAGCAGTCATTTGTTTTTCTTTTATTCAGTGATGCAGTGAGTGAAAGAATGGTTATTTAGCGGGTCCTCTCAAATTTCAATACCAGTAATGACTTAGGCATTAGTCTAGGTATTACAGGCCTAAATGGACAGTTGAACAAAAACAAATATTCTTGCCTTCTTGCCTCTTACATTATAACAATACACAAATAGAAAAGTAAAGATCAACCATACTATAAAACAAAATAGTTTTAATATGAACATTGTATGAACTCATATTATAAATCATAAACGTACCCTCTCATATTGGGTCATCTACAAACCCAACCTTTCTTGATGGTCAGCATCCAATATATCAAAAGAAATTCAGTAATGTTGAAGATAGAATGGCTTCCACTATTATCCAATGAACTTATATATGAAAGCACCACATCTAGAAAGAGGAAAAAAATGTAAACCAATATTCATAGTTTAATTCTTTGCCTTATAAGGTGGGAAATGCTAATTTAACAATATAAATACTTATCTTCCTCTTCATCCCACCCCATTTTAACCCTTTTCAGCATGGGTTTTTATTCCTATTAATTCATAGGTATCAGTCTTGATGAAAATATTTTAATCAGTATAACAATCTCATAAGATTTTGTTAGCCTTCATTGTATTTCATCCTCAGCACAACTGGATTAATTTCTTAGCACTCAGAATCTGGGAAAGAAGTTCTTCACGTAAGGGTGAGCTTGGTGGGTCATCTCCATGTCCATCCATCCCATCTCTTTTACCCCTTGGATATCTCTTTATTTGTTCAGGGATCACTCCCCCAGGATTCCAGGTAGCCTCTCTTCCTGTAGGAATCTTGGAAGATGAAGATTATTGACACCATAAAGTCACTGCTTTGCAGGTAGTCTTGCAGGCCACAACTAATATTCATTATCTCCCATCTTGGTCAGTCTAAATTCCCCTAACCCCTCTTCTGGTCTAGGGAATTTACCAGGTGCCAGATCATCAACTCTGATGGGTCTGATCTCCTGGTCACACATACACATAAAGTCACTTACACACACACACACACACACACACACACACAATTGCTTAATCTCCTTAGACTCCAAGGGACAACCTTAGGGCAGGACCCCAGGACTTCATGTGTTCGAGGAGCCATTTCTGACAAAAAGGTGGAGCAGGACTTCAGAGGGGAATCTCCAGGAGATCACCGAGTAAGTGAGCTCTCACTCAGGCATGCCACTCCTCCCCAACCATCATGGGATCCTTGGAGCTGGCACCGGTGGGAAGGCATGGACAGGATCCCATCTGGAGCTTGCAAGGAGGGGTGACTCTGGGGCCTCCAGAGTCTACACTAGTGACTAGAGAGAGCACAGAGAAGAGAAGACATTCCAGTATCACTTAAACCATCAAAGCCCTGAATCTCTGGGTGCAGTTCCTGCCCCAGGCTGTCAAGCCCAGATGATCCTCAAACAATGGAGTTAATTCTTTTACTTACACAAGAAGAAACTGAGGCTCAGAAAGGAAGGGATGCATCAATGTTCACAATGTGAGCCAAATTTTATCTGGTTCATCTTATGAGCCTCTTCAGATTCTAAGCCAATGTTTAAGGTGAAGTAGGAAATCTAGCCTGCTTTCTCCATCTCAGAGGAGTTTAGTCTGTAATCTTTATATTGTCAAGGGCATATGGGGAACCAGTGGAGATAGGGTAATAAAGTCTTAAAACCCTGATTCCTTCCAGGCCTTGGCCAGGAGTAGGCCTTGGCAGAGCACAAATCACTGGTGTCAGAGATGTTCTTGAGTCTGCTGGGACTACTTGTGGGACCATGGTCAAGTTTCCTCCTCTGGTCCTAAGACTCCAAAAAAATGTTGGCATTTATCTCAAGAATCCTATGATACGATATCTACAAGTATGCTCATAGCATATTTATTCATAATAGCCCAAACTGGGGCCAGTCCAGATTTCCATCATTAAGAGAATATATAAACAATGGGTGGTAATTCTTGCAATGAAAGTTACAAAGTATTAAAAAAAATTAACTACTCCTATATTCAGTATTCTTATACTGAATTTTGAAAGAAACCTTACCCATCAGAGTTAATAAATTATGATATGATGGATATGAACTACCTAGAAAAGGAAAAACTTATCTGTGGTGGGAAACAAAATCAGAACACTGGTTGCCTTTGTAGGAATAGAGGTCATATTTATTAGGTGGTGGTTGGCATGAGAATAATTTATGGAATAAAGGTTAATATCCTATGTCTTGATAGGGGCTTGGTTAAATAGGTATACATTTTTACATTTGTTAAAACTCATCACTTAAGATATGTGTATTTCATTGTATGTAAATATTAAATAAAAATGACAATACTAAAAATATTGAACTCTAAAGATATTCATATTGAATTACTTAGATAAAAGTTTACTGATGTCTGCAACTTTGCTTGAAATGGGTAAAAATGAGTTGGTTCAATTTACAAATGAGGTATGTGATAAAGCAAGTGCATTCAAATGTTAAGTGTAGAATCTCTACTGTGGGTTATAAATATCAACTGCAAAATTATTTCAGCTTTCCATTATTTTTAAAATATTTCATGATTACCTGTTGGAAAACCAAACCTTTATGAGTTACTTCCTATATTCATGTTTTGTGCAAGTCCCTAAGCAAAGAGATGAAAGTTCAGGCTAACTCAATCTGTTGGGGTCATGACATAAATGGAGAAAGAAGTCTGTTAAAAGCATGACCAATACAATATTGGAACCATCTCTAGCATGCCACATTCCTCTGTGTTCACTCTGCCTAACCCCTCCCCTGCCTTCTGGACAGGTGAAGGGAGGACTTTCTTACACAGAAACAAAGAACATGGATATGAATATGTAAAGGACAAACAGCTCACTGAGTGTGCCCAGTTAAGGAAATTGTTAGTACCACAGGAGGAGACAAACTTTCTGCTGGTTACTCCCCCCATGAAGAACTACTAGTGTGGACTTTCATATTCCATCATCTGCTTTGGTGGAAAAGAAATGCACTAATTAAGGCTGAGCATGCCTTGCTCCATGTCTTCCTTTTTTCAGATCCAGAACTTGTGGTAATGGTTTTCATTAGAGCCCTGATAAAAAGCACATTTTCTTTTGGGTTTGCACCAACTGCAGTGAACATGTGTCACATTCTAGTTTCCTCAAGTGTTCATCAGCTTCTTCTCATCGAACCCTTTCATTTCTTGGGGGGATTGAAGAGATGTGCATCATTTTCAGTATCTGTACCTCCTGAAAGTTTCTTTTTCTACTCTGGTGTTCTGCATACAGATTGCACTGCCTGGTGCACTGTCTCAGAACCTCCCTTCTATTATTGTCAACCAGTGGTCACAGGTCTTTCTTCGATCCCCATAATATTTATTAGAGTCACTGAGCTCCTGAGGTTCTCCCTGTTGCCAATGCTATGAGCATGTGAATTTTGACATTTCCTTCCTCACCCCAACCAGGTCCAGCTTGGCATTTCTCTTTCTTTAGCTGCATAAAGAGTAGAGAAGGTGCATATTGATTGGAGGGAAGAAACCTAAGTCTGTGCCTGGTACCCAGGCGAGGCACAGTAAGAGCAGCTCTCTCAGCAGGGTCAACGTTGAAGGCTAAGGGAACTAAGGACCAGCAGAAGGGGCAGGAGCAGGGGAGTCTTCTCTCTTTGGCCAGACTCCTATGTCTGCACAGACCTTGTGTCCAGACTTTTATCTCTGTCCCCACCTGTCTGGCCAATCCCTGCCTGAAGTTCAGGATTCATCACTATAGGGCATCTGTAACTTTGCCCTAGTCCCCAAGCTGTCTGACTTCCCAGCCTGAACTTTACCTGGATGTACTTACCTGCCAAGGGTACTCCCCTTCCATCTCATTGACACTCATCTCTGTCTTCCTATAGTCCACAGTAAGGAGAAATCCACAGTGTGTAGGTAAATTTATTGGGCATCAGCATCACACTGCCATTTGGATGCAGGGCAGATCTCCAACCCAGTGTTGATAATGTAGGGCACAGGGATCAAGAAAGGTCTTCTAAGTCCATCAGGGGGCACAGGAGTTGTAGCTCCTCCCCTCCTCCACTGACTATATTCCAACCTTCTGAAGCTATGTCCCATGTCTACAGATTGTGGTTTCCATGGTGGCAGTAAAGCACAGCAAAACCTTTTTTCTTCTCTTTTTTCATAAGCATGACAAATATTTCTTCTTGTTTGTCTTTAATAAAGTGAGGTATTCCTGAAGGTCTGGAAAAAGAGAGAAATACAGAAATATGAATCAGTATTCAGGGTTGCTTGTGCCCTTTGTTTGTCTAGTCGAAAAGGAAGCAAAGAGGCTTATAATTGAGTTTGACAACGCTAAGGTTTTATTGACACACATGCCAACGTCCAGGGTCAACAAGAGTAAAATTTGGTAGTCCATCCACTGCTTTTTGTTGGGACCCTGATAGACTGTTCTTTGGGTATAAGTGTAAAACAAAAGAAAAGAGTACTTAAAAAGCTCAAGTCTTCAAATTAGATAAACTTTGTCCTGGATTGATGACGTCAACAGGGATTAGAAGAAGCAAACTGAAGGTTCCTCTAAAAGAGATTAACACCACTCTAGGCCTCACATCATTTCTACAGTTTTGAAAGATAAAATGTCAAACACATAAAAAAAAAAAAAACAGGTGAAAAATGGAAACATGATAATATGAGTGAAAAGCAACAGAAGCACACCTTGGGAACTCCAGATGTGGCATATTGGATGGAGAATGTAAAGTAATTTATTATCTTCAAAGACATAAAAGATAACTTAAAAATTATGATAGTGCATTGGAAAGTTTAAAAAGTGCCACAGAGGAATATATATATATATATCTTCACACACAATATATATACACTAAAACAAAAAAACTAAAAATATAATTGAATAATTAAGAACTCATTGAATAAGAAGAGGGAATGATGAACTAGAAGCATCAGCCTTGAAAAGTATAAAAAATGAAACCTGAGAAAAATAATGGAAAATATAGAAGGCAGTGTAAGAATGTTAGAGTAATAGAGAATATAATGAGAATTTACAACATATATTCAGGTGGGAGTGCTAGAAGAAGTCTAAACATAGAATTGTGCAGAAGCTATATTTGAAGAGATAATTTTTAACAATTGTCAAAAATTTATGAGATATTGATTCATAGATTCAAGAAGCCTGATAAAATAAAAATAAACAGAAAATTAAAAATAAATGCACACCTAGGCATATAATTGTAAACTTGAAAGAAAATCTTAAAAATAGTTGCAAAATAAGGATATATCAAGTAAAAGGGTAATAAATGAAAAAGCTGACTACCAACACAAACAATGGAATACAGAGGTAAAAGGCATGAGATCATTACATTGCTATTATAAGGCAACTGCCAAAGTAGAATTCTATACTGAAAAATAACTTCTTCAGATTGAGGTGGAATAAAAACTTTTACATTTAAGTGAAAAATGAGGAAGTTTTCCAGCAGCAACTAATTTTTCAAAAAAATATGAAAGAATGTTCTTCAGGCAGAAAGAAAATAATCCCAGATGGAGGGTTCAAGATTCAGGATGGATTGAAGAACAATAAATGTTAATCAAACTCAATGAATATTGAATGGATAAACTAATAATACTATATTTGTGGGTTAAAATATCTAAAGTATTAAAATACATGATAGTATATTTTATAAGATGCATAAATCGACCTGAAGTGTTTTAAAATATATTATTTGTGAAGTTCATAAAGAATAATGTCAGATTTGATAAGGCAAGATAAAATGTTGTAATTTCTCAGTAAATATCTAAAATAATATTAAAATAGTGCATCTCATCCAAATAAAGGGAAGAGAAAAATTGAGCAAAAATAATCAGTCCAAAAGAAAACATTCAGGAGGAAGAAAAGAACATAGAACAGAGAGCACAAATAGCAAATGAAATGATTGCAAATTTAAATAAGTATTTATACTGAGTTTTATGTAATATATTTAATATAATTAATAAATATAAATGTTCCTCTTAAATAATCAAAATTGTCATCTAGATATAAAAATAAATATATCTATATAGGTATAAGAAACTCATGTAAGACAGACAGCAAAGTGTAAAAGGTGGAAACAATATACCATGTAAAACTTTAAAAATAGTAAATTTTATTTCACTATGACAATATCAAATAAAAGAGATAGTAAGGAAAATACCAGAAATTGAGTGCCCTTTCATAATGATAAAAGGTTTGAATTCCAAGGAAAACATAGCTTTTTCGGAGAAATTGTGAGTTATCAAAACAATCATGCATACCAAACATTGTTCCTATACATCACTGCACCACCAACACCTTACATTGTTGTGACACATTTGTTACAAATGATGAAAGAACATTATCATAGTATTGCTACTGCTATCTATAGTCCATAGCTTATATTCGGTGTATTTTTTCCACTAACCATCCTATTATTAACACCATGTATTAAAATTTTATATTTGTTATAATCTATGGTAAATCATTCTCAAATTTGTACTGTTTCATTCATCACAGGGGTTCACTGTGTTATATGGTCTCCTGCCTTGTACAATCCATCCAAAGTGTACACTCAGTGGCTCTTGGGTTCATCACAGAGTTATGCTGTCAACATGTCTGAAAACAGTATTTTAAAATATGTACACAAAAAATTGCATTGTTTTTGAAAAGTGACAGAAGTACAATAAGTCACAGATTTGAGGACCTTTTTTACAACTCTCAACAATTGATAGAATAATCAGAGAAAATATAATGAAGATATTGAATATTTGATCACTGTGGATAATAAATTTAACTTAGTGCACAATATACAGAACAGCAAAATACACCTTTTCTCATGCACTTAAGCAAAAGGGGCAAGAGGGATAAGACTGCAGCCCTTCTGTCATAGGAAGTGCTGAGCAGGGAAGGAAGGTGGAGGAAAAGAGAAGGGAACAGAAGTGGACTTGTTCAGATGATGGGGCACAGAATATGCTGATGGGATGGATGTGGGGTGGAGGGAAAGTGAGAAGTCAAGAAAGAAAACAAAGCTATTACCAGAACCCCTGTCAGTTCCTGAACATGGAGCCAGAGGAGGAGCAGGTTCTTGGGAGCAGCCCAGTGGTCTGTGTTGGCATGCTAGACATCCACATGGAGGCATCATAAATCAGCTATGCATCTATCAAGACTGTACAGAAATGAAAGGGATGGATAAGTAGTTGTAGAATTCATGCCAGTATAAATGGTGTTTAAAACCAAGGCACTCCAGCAAGGGAACATGGTGCTAAAGAAGGAAAGAGTCCAAGGACTGAGCCCTAAGGAAACACTCTGAGAGACTTTGGAGAAACAGAGAACCCAGCAAAGAGGCAGAGGGGAAAGGGCAGTGATGTTAGATAAATGAGAAAGAAACAAAAAAAACCAGGACAATGTAGTGAACCAGAAACCAACTGATTCCCAGGAGGTGAGAATGACTATGTCAAATGCAGGTGATAAATTAAATTAGAAGAGGAAAATTTGGGAGTAAAAGAAATGTTCTAAAATTGGATTATAGTGAGGGTTACATAACTCTACATTTACAAAAATTGCATATTTAATTTTATGAATTTTACAGCATGTTGATAATACCTCAATAGGTGCTTAAATACTTACATATACCTGCCATGTGATTAAGCTTTTTTTCTCCCATGTATTCACTCAGGGGAAATGAAAACACATGTTTACAAAAATGACTTGTACATGGATATTCATATCTGTAGTCATAAAGCTTCAAACTTGAAGTGATGGAAAATCCACCAAGAGGGGTATAGATAAACATTTTGTAACATAGTATTCAGTGCCAAAGGACTCAATGATAAAAGTAGAGAAATGTTGATTCACACAGCAGCATTACCAAATCACAAAAAATTACTTTGGACTAATGACACATGCACCAAAAAGTGCATTATGATTTATTTCCTTTTTTTGAATTAAAAGAAGTGTCAAAAATGATGTGTGGGAATAGAAATCAGAACAGAGGTTCCATGTGTATGGAGGGGTTTAGGTATACATTGAAGGTACAGGAGTTATTTTCTGGGTTAGTAGAAATGAATGACTCATATCTTGATAGGGTTTTTGGATACAGAGGGGTATGGGGGAATGAAAAATTTAAACAATTTGACAGTCATTCATTTAAAGTTGGCACATTTACCAGTATTTTAATTTTACTTAACTTAAAAAAATAAACAAAAAACAAGAGAGATCATTAGAATGTAATGGAGACAAGGAAGTTTTACTTTCCAAATCTCTCCTTCTCCACCTTCCCCCAGACCTCTCACAGATGCCTGTCCAAGCTGCCAGTTGCTTGTGTGTTCCAGGTGGAATCCTGGGGAATTCCTGTGGTTTGTTGTGGGTGAAAGATTCACAGTTACTGGGCAGAGCCCTGTAGGTGGCTACAGTGCCATTGAGGGGCTGTGAAAATCTTGCCTGACATTTGGCTGCTTACTGGGAAACTGCAAGAGGTGTTGATGGAGCTTCTGTCAAATGACATGAGTCCAGGCCTACATTCCACATCCTCCATCTGTCATTGGCTTACTGGTTGGTCCCTTATTGTTGTTCAGACTTGTCCAGTCTGTTAGAAAGCCAGATTTATTTAAGACAAGAAAAGCAGTCTGCTGACACACTGGCTGTATTGATTGAAGAGTAATGCCAGCTCAATGGCAAGATTAGTTTGCTCACAGAGTTTTGCAGAGGTTGTGTCATCTTTAGATGCCACATTAGAGAAATAGACTTTTACATTACCCAGCCTTGTAGAGAGCTACAGAAAGACAAAGAGGATGAAAGAGATGCTGATGAGATTAATTTCACTGGCCTAATAACTAAAGGAAGAGAAAACTAAAGGCTCCAAACTAGAAGAGGTGAAAATGGAAATACTAGACTAAGACTAAAGTCTCTTAAAGGGGTCATGAGAACTACCACAGCACAAGGCATTTGCCAAGCCAAGCACATGACCCCATCTACCCTTTGATGGCCTTTCCCTCAGGGGTGGGTCTGGGAGTTAAAACAGTGCTGTCCTTTCCCTTCCAATCAGGCCTCCAGGGCCTCCAGGCTGTGTTCACCCACTCACCCTCCCTCTGAAAGTCCTGGAGTCTAGTGGACCCAGTAGGACCTTCTTCATTGACTGCAGTTCTTCTACCTCATCCTAGACAGAGCAATGGTTGATTCCTTCTTTTAGGTAAAATGGCTCTCAACTTCTATAAAAACATCAGGAAATGTGGGACTTTTTTCATTTCAAAGAAAGTTCGAATTATCTCCCTGTTGTCAAAGGAAGTCCTACTATTTAAACCTTTACTCAAATTGAGACTTGATCAAACTACATATTCCAAAACAATATTTTCTAAGCACTATTTATAGCTTATTTATATCTTAAGTGGCCTATTTCTACTTTATTATCCTATCTATACATTATAAACATTTTATTTTAATTAAGATATATATATGTATACTGTTTAGCCAAAAGAGACATTTAAACATGAGAAAAAATATTTTTGGGCATATTTGAATTTCTTATAGTCACAACTGCAAAATAAATTCAACTTTATTTTTTAAAGTAAATATTAAAACATTACAAAACAAATATTTCTTTTTGGGTGTAAACTGCATTCTTTGAGAGGAATTTATATCATTTAATATTTATATTCTAAAATAAGAAAGATTAAAAACAAAATTGGCAAGTTCATATATAAATGATTTTCTTTCTTTGCCATGTGCTGCACTGAGAGTTTTCTGACCATGAAGAAATCTTCCTTGTACAATTTGTAGAAATCTTCACATCTCACCCCTCATGCCTCTCCCTTACAATCTGACACAGTTCACAGGAAACTGAGGGAACACCATTTGTGATGGTGGAAGGAAAGCAGGAAGTGACATTTTGAGAATGTTGGGTAGAGAAATAAGACAAAGGACAGAAAACTCATTATAAGAAGGTAAATTATTTCTCCTCTAAATAGAGCTTGTATTTGGGTATAGAATGGTAAAGATGAGGAAAAATGTTGCTGGTCTCATGAAGCTGATATTTGGAGGGGGATAGATACTGAACAGGGAAAGCCAGGAGTGATGGGTGTGGGAATGGGGAGCTTTGGAGTAGAGGTCAGGGAATCCCCTGTAAAGAGGGGACACCTGAGCAGTGACCCAACCTGGGGACATGCACTGCAGGCTGAAGGCACAGGACAGGTGATGGCAATGAAGGGGGTGTGACAAGGGTGTGTTTGAGGATCAGCCAGAGGCCTAAGAAGGCTAATGGTATGATGGCCAGAGGGGTGGAGGGTAACTGCTGTCACCAGGGTAAAGACGTTTATATTAATTTAAGAAAACAGTGGCTGTGATGAGGGGAAAAGGGTATACAGGAAGAACAGGTGGAGACCCTGACAGGGACTCTTTAAGATAAGGATGTTGATTGCTGCACTGGAATGGAGGTGGGGGGAGAGCAGTGGAGACAGAAGGGGTCAGCTCCAGGACCTGTTCTGCAGAGACTTTAGGCTGCTGAAGCCTCTGTGTGTTCCCTTCCTTCCTTCTCTTTAATGAGACTTTTGCTCTCTACCTCTCAGGACAGAGTCTGTCCTCAAGTATGTAGTGGTCCTGGCCACCATTTCATATCCCTGTGCTTGGGGATGGAACAGCTGAGTAGGGCTCTCTGTGCCTGGGTTGGACCTGTGTATCTCAGGGCTACTGGGGTTCACTGGCTGAGGACACACATAGACCTGAGACCTCTGCCTTGGGCATCTTCAGATCTCCACCAAAGCATCCTCCAGACTCCTACATTGGGTTTACTGAGCCTGGCCACCAGCGTTCTGGGAACTAAGGGGAGCAGAGGGAGGTGTGTTCACAGGTATTCTTTGGGGCTCTTCTTTCCATGAGCTTCTCACCCCCTCCTCAACTATACCCACATTTTCAAGTTCACAGCCTCTACCTTGTCTTTCCCATCTAGTGAAAAGCTGGAGTAGAGAAGAAGGCAAATATCTGCCTCTGCAGATTGAAAGGAAGTCCATTTTTCTAACTCTTCCCTTCTAGGTTTTACTTACTATTTTTACTTGCAGTTTCTGTCTAGTGATGCAACAATCACTTTTCCTATTGGCCGGGGCAGCCACAGCCCACTGGCCTAAGCAGCTATTGGCTCAGCCTGCTGGTCTCTGACCATCCAAGTTTGCCAAGAACCCACCCCTGCATTGCCTGAGACTGGGTGTAGTCTAGTAATGGGTGTCCCATTCCTGCCACTGGCCATGGAGCTTGGCGCCTGCTTTGGAGGTTGTGTCACCTCATACTATCAGGGCAAGTCCTTTGACCATGGCTTGGACTCAGGTCCTGGCCAGAGGTCTGCACTGGGTGGGGATCAGGGCTGGTTCAGAGGGTAGACAGGGCCTCAGGGAGAGACTGGGCATCTATGTTGGATGAGAGCCTCATCCTCAGTGTGCAACTTTGGGACAAATGGACACCCGTGGTGGGGACTACAGTTTTGGGGGACCTCCATAAGTGTGGTGAAGGGAATCATAGCCAGAGTGTGTCTGTAAAATGGGCACTCACAGTGGTGGGTTAGGGCTGAATTTTGAAATGCATTTTAAACCTCAGAGAAGGTGGGTGGTGGGAGACTCAGTGTTTTTCTAATTTCCAACCTGAGCTTTGGGGTGCCAGAATTTAACTCTAGTATGACACTTACACCTTTATTTACCTGCTGCAAAAATGAAAAGCGCTGGCCTCCCATTGGCCAGTGATGTCCATTACTGATTTTTGGGATTCAGGATTCTGTCTAGTAAACTGGTTATTTGTGGTTCCCATTGGATGGGCTAAACCTACTTAATAATAATGATAATATCCCTTATTATATTGAATCTTTAACTATTGGCAGGCATTTAGTTCACCTGTAGTTTATGTAAGGCAGGGGTTGTTAACCAGTGGTCCGTGGAAAGATTTCAGGGAGGCAGTAGGCTTGAGCTGAAAGAAATCAAGTTAAAGACATGCCAATGAAGAGTGTAATAAAACTATCTGCCACTACATTCTGAGAAGGGGTCTGTGGCTTTTATCTAATGGGCAAATAGGTCTGTGGAAAAAAAATGTTAAGAACCCCTGGTGTAAGGAGTAGTCACTTATATTTTTTAATTTTTCATTTTGAAATAATTTTAAATTTAGTGAGAATTAGTCAAGACCTCAATGAATAGAACAGTACAAACAAAAGCCCATTTGCCTTTTACTCATATAATTGTTAAAAAGTTAACATTTTATAGTCTTTTCTCTATATCTCCCAAACTCCATTTTTTTTCTCAACTTTTTCTTCTGAACATACTAAGCAAGTTGCCAAACTGTTGCCTCATCATCCCAAAATATGTTGTTTTTGTCCTTCAAATTAAGACTCTCTTACATTTTAAAAAAAATCACACATTAATGTTTAATTTACATGATACATCACTACCATCCATTGAATTTCACAACTATCCACTCAAGTTTAACCTCCATTCAGGGTTCACAAATTGTCCAGTTGTGTCCTTTACAACTGAAGGTCTCAGTTCACAATGGGGTATTGCATTTAGTTGTCATGTCTCTTACAATCCTACAACAGGAACAGTGTATGTCTTTCCCTGATTTTCACAAACTTACTGTTTGTGAAGGATATGGCTCAGTAAGGATTTCTCTGATGTTTCCATGTGATTGGACAGAGGTATGTATCTTTGGTAGGAATACCACTGAAGGGATGCTATGTTCTTCCCTGTATATCATTTTGAGGGTGTGCATGGTGTCCATTTGTCCTATTGCTGGTGATGGTAACTTGATACTTTGACTAAACTGTAGTTTGTCAGGATTCTTCATAGAATTATCTGTTCCTTTTTGTAATAAGTAATTATTTTTCAGGGACACTTTTAGACTATGTGAATCCTGGTAATTCTAAAATTTTACCCAGTAGTTTTAGGGTACATTGGTAAGACTTGACTGAGATTTTTACCATGATGTTTGCAAAATATGACTTTCAAACTCAGTCATGCCTCTACATTAGTAGTGGGTATTCTATTGTATGAAAGAGTTTTCCCTTCTTCCTCATTTATTATTTATGTATATAAGTGTGAATGCAAAGATTCCTATTTTATTGCATTCTTTAGTTATTTTGATACTCATACTACCCCTGACTTCATCACCAGGAGCCACTTGAAGTTATTCCTGTGCCTTTCTGTTATCTCACCATCTTTGAGCACTTCCTTAATTTATGGTACAGTGAATTCCAGGTTCTCCTTTTACTTTCACAGACTTGATTCAGTCATTTCTTCAAAAAACTGTTTCTTTCTGAGGAACAGTTACAATAACAGTATAATAAAGTGTTTTATAAAAATTCCTGGTATGTATATAATTTGGAAGGATTTAGTGAAAAAAGCAAAGAGTGAAAGGGGTTTTAAATTCTCTTGTGATAAATTCATTTAATTATCTTGCATGACGATTGCAACAGTAATAACTCTAATCTTTTAAATTTCTTTTACTTCTCAGTAGATACAGCCAGCCAGTTAAAGTTCCTTTAAAATTTCTTTTAAAACAACAATCCTCCATTTGATCTTATCTTAATATCTCTAAAAATAAGGCCTCATGTCTTTATATTCTTGTTTCTGGGCAGACATTTTATTCATGAGGATTTTAGCACGTGGAAAAGGAGTTAAAATAGACTGATTAAGGTATTAATAATTGATTAAATAATTACAAATGTAATGGAAAAAAACCTCAAAATTATTTTAGTTTTTCATATGCATTTTCTCAAGAGGCACTTTTATGAAAGTGACAACTAGGCAAGCCAGTTTTGAGGGTTTTATTTGAATTGATTCATCAAGAACAACAGAACACCATAATGCTAAATGCCTCCATAAATATATTTGAACCTGTCTTGGTGTTTTATGGGGTTTTATAATGCCTGAGGGATTTTTTCCCAAGTAAAGAGTCCTCCTAAGGGTTCATCCACATATATTGACATGCACAGTGAAAATACCCAGAAGAGTTAAATAGAACCAATTAAAAGACCTTTTATTTCTTGTTAGGTATATATGTATGTATGTATGAATGAATATATTTAGAGACATTTCTGTGACAATTCCATTTGTAGTGGATTAAAAAATATTATTAATAATAAAAAACTGGCTTTTTTAATTTGGGGAAAGACCTTAACATCTTTCTCATGACACTGAATGCTCTGGTCTCCAGGCCACACCTCCACCTCAGGCAGCTGATTCAAACAGATTGGCTGTAGGCCAGTGGGCAAGTGGGCCTCAAATTCACTGTAGGTTACATTCACTCTTTCAAACATTCACACTAACATAGACATATACCTATATCTTTTGGATTCATATATAAATATTATACATTTTATATACTTTATATACATAAACTTAAAGGCACAGAACATGGATTATTTATCACTTTCTAATCATTGTCATCACCTAAGATACATTGGCACATACTTTTACTTTTATAGAGTCTTATGATAATTTATTTCACCATACTTTTCCTTGTCCTATTTTTATTCATCACCCTACCCATTCACCCATGAACCCATGGAAAATGCATTTTCAGTACACAGAATCTGTGCATCTTCCCAAGTTACCCTCCCCTCCCCTGAATGATTGCATCATCTTCACTGGGTCTCCTGTGAGTGGCCAGCATGTCCCCATGCCCTCTCTGTTCTCCAGGGTCCTCCCAGATCCTCAAACACCAGGATCTCACTACACAGCCTTGATCACCTTCTCCTTGGGCCCCAAGTCCCAAGGTGTCAGAGCTATCTGGTAGCTTCAGGGCCACAGCAGGTGTGTTGGAATTGGTGATAAAGGTGATGGTAGTAATGGCAAACCACTTTAAGATGATTTTAGTTCTTGGCAGCTGTTTTGTTTACAGAGATTTTGGAAGAGAGGAAAGCCAGTTATGGAAGTTTGGTATATATTTTAATGAAATAAACAAATGGCATTATTTTAATGGATATAATAAGCCCATGGAGGAATTTCTATAACAGAGATGACCAAGTAAGAATCTATGAGTTGTTTTGATTTAACAACAGACCTGTCTTTCTTTAAAATTTCCAAACTAATAAGGATACTAAAAGAATAAAACTCCTTACTCAGTTAATATTTTATTCTTGGTCAGCCGTTTTACTTAGAAGGATATCAATGAGAATTCCACAATTAATCTGGTCTTGAAATATTTTTAAACAGATAAAGCCCGATTATTAAGAAATGAATTTACTGTTGAAATAACCATGCCCAAAGACTTTAACATCAATTTATTTCTCAGTATGGTTTCCATTCCACAGGATTGCTGTGCAAATATAGATCTTTAAGGGATATTTGAAATTCCTTTTAGTGAAACAAATTTCTGGTGTTATCTTACAAATGAGTATGCTAACAATAATAACTTCAATCTCTTTCAAACACTGCCTTTCAGCAGTATTTTTTAGGAGGTATCAGCGATTGACTCCAGTATCTTGTACATGGGAAGCAGGCACTAAACCACTAAGCTATATCTGCTCCCCAAAGACAGTTGGTCTTTTCATTTCTTTGTTTTGTTTATAGAAGGTACTGGGGGTTGAACCTGGGACTTTGTACATGGCACTCAACCACTTGAGCTACATCTGCTCCCCTTGAGGGACTTTTGTGAAAGAGGCAGCTCACCTTGTGATCTTATAATAGCTAATCCCTAGCCATGTTTTAATTTAATAATGACAATAGAATATAAAATAATAATAAAACACCTTAGTTTAGAGTATAATCCCTTGTTTGACCAGGGAAGGAAAGTATAAATACATTTAGAAGAAATTCCAAGAAATCTTCAATTAGTTATGATAGCTTTCATGGTTTATTTCCTCATAAATGATAGTCCTGGGTCTTGAATGAGGACATTATGCCTGAACATGATAAAATACTTGCGTTCCTTGGCAGGAGTTTGAGGTGGAAAATTTCTTTGGAAGGAGGATCTCAGTCAGGAGAATGAAGAGGTGAGAAGCATCTTTGGATAATCATAGAACAAGAATGCCATTGATAAAATACTGAATGTGGTGAGAGAGGGAGACCAGGAAATTCTGATCTCAGCCACATGGAAGTAGCAACAAACATAAGATCACTCAGGATTCTGGAGAAATCACTATAGCCCTCTCGCCGGCACTTAGTATTGTCCCGAGTGTGGCCAGGAGCTGTGTAAAAACACAGCTTCCTGCAAAGCTGGTAGGAACACATCAGACCAAAGAAAGATTCAGACAAGTCTAGCTTGGTGAGTAATAAGCATTTATTTAGGGTCATGCATGGGGTACTCATCCATGGTGGTGGGAGAATGAGATGGTTCTGAGGCTAGCCCTGGCTTAGTCCTCATCCTTGGAGGTGAGAGGAGACATGGCACTTCCCAGGCATGACATTCACACTCACAGCCAATGGTAGGTCTTTTATGGGGCATGTCTACATACAGAATGGGAAAGGCAGCTGCTTTCCAAGGAATGGACTGATTTTCTCATGTACCAAAAGAACAGGAAACCAATCCTAAAGGAATAGATGCTTTCTGCAAGGCAGGGAAGGTTTATCAATACTGGGGAGATTAGGCAGGTTGAGGAAGAAAGATGCCACGTCAGGCTTCTGGAAAGACAGTTTAGAATCCTAGTGTATTCTGAGGAGTCATCCGTCACAGGGGCTTGAAGTTTTAACTATTTAGGGATCCCCTACTATTTGGAGTGGGGGAAAGTACTGGAAGGATTGGAGAATAAAATGCAAAGTCATATATGCTACAACTATCCAGACCTCACCCCCCATGGTGATTAAACATGGTCAGTGAGCTTCCTTTTAAACATGAACACCCACAGTACATGGGGTCACAGCTCAGCCCACAGGACCTGGAACACTTAGAGGCTTTGAGAACCACAGTGGGGGTTTAAGTGATGCTGTCTCGCACTGGTGTCTGAGGAGACAAAGTACTGACCACAGTAATTAATCAAAGTTCAGCTAGGCCTATGTTCCTTGAGGCCCAGCTTGTGGCAAATTGGTGCCACCATTAAGGAAAATTGGGATCTTAGTTGAGTATATTTGTCACCAAGATGAACCTTCTGTAAATGCAAGGAGACTCTGTCCACAGCACTAGAAACTGGGTAGGCTCTGTGACTGTTGTGGACAATAGAAGAGGAAGCAAGACTCACAATGCTGGTTTATAACTCAGAAGATAAAAAACTGGCACTTTCCACTTCCTGTTTCTTGGATCACTATTTTTGGGATTCTTGAGCCACATGTAAGGAGTCTGATCACCCTGAGACCACCACAAGCTGCAATGGCCATTAGCACCTGTCTGGTTGACAGGACCAGTTGAGCCCAGCCTTCCAGTCATCTCTCCCAAGGCAGCAGACATGTGAGTGAAGCCATCAGGACTTATGAAACCTGAGCAGATACCACCTGAATTCCATCAAGTGACCCTAATTCAGGCCATGTGGAAGAGGAGAATCATATAGATGAGCCTCTATATTCCTATGATTATTCTTGGTAAGGTGGGATATTGTACACAGTCATTTATACCTAATCCAAATTTACAGGAAAAAGTGTGTAAATTTTAATGGACAATTATTTTGTCAGTTACATGTTTGCTCCATTATAACTTCAGTAATAAATATGAATCTCATTAAAGGATATGAAAGAAAACTGAGGACAAAAGTTTCTAATAGATCAGTGTATACATGCATACACACATTGTATATGTATATATATATCTAATATATATAGTTTATATATGAAATATACTTTGAACATATCAATGGGTTTCCTGAGAAAATGTTTGCCAATGATTATGACATAGAATTGATAATGGGATATCACGTATCATTGGAATTTTAATTTTCACAGTACATTCTTTTCATTTTATGGTGCAACTCACTTGTCTTCTAAAACACCAAGAGTAGGAAATAGGGAAAATCCAGAGAGCAAATGAGGTCCTGAAAAGCCCGTCTTGCCCTACCCTTATATATGCTGAGTCATGAAGCATAGCCCCAGATTCCTAACCCCTTGGTAAAATGAATGCATTCCCAGCTTGACACCATGACAATTTACACCAAAATACTTGGACATTCTCTAAGAAAACCTCAGGATTTATCCACTCATGCCATGTCTCATCCAGAGGTTTGAGCCTTCACAGTCATTCATCAACACACAGACTGATCTCCACAAACAACTGTGCATCCCTGTATCTGACCCAAACCCAGCCTGTCCCTGCCTCCCAAACTTTCCACAGGGCATTCTTGACTCCTCTACCAGCAATTACTGAAGGCTCCTTTCCTAAGTATTGTCATTTTCCCTTTGAGTGGTAGCAGACTATCTACACTTAGGGATTTCCAGTGCACTCTGCAGAGTCTCTGAGACTACTCAAGGAAATTCAGTCACACCTTAAAGGATAATAGAAATCAAGTGGTGAGAAGACCTAGGGCTAGAGGGAAAGAGACAGAAAGCTTTTCAGGCCTAAGAAACCCAGGACTGGTCTTCCTCTTTCAAATGAAGCCAGTCACAAGATAAAGCAAAGAAGGGGCTCATGAGTTTCAAGTTGGAGGGTTGTGAGGTGCTGACAAAGATCTTCTTCAGATACTGGCAGCTCTTCTATTTCCTCCTATTTATTAATATTTTTAAAGAAGCTTTAGATTACATAAATGTTACATAAAAAATGTAAGGGATTCCCATATGACCTCCTCCCTCCCTCTCCTACACTTTCCCACATTAACAATATCCTTCATTTGTGTGGTACATTTGTTACAACTGATGAACACATATTGAAGCATTACTACTAACATTGGACTATAGTTTAAACTTTAGTTAACACTCTGTCCCACACAATTTTGTAGGTTATGACAAAATATACAATGGCCTGTATCCATCACTTCAGTGTCATGAAGGACAATTACAATGCCCCCAAAATGCTTCCATATTACATCTATTTTTTTCTCTCTCACCCCTCAGAGCCTCTGGTGGCCACTGCCTTTATATCAGTGATGAAAGTTCTTCCATTGCTAGAATAATAACAAGTCTATAGTAGAAAAATAAGTTTCCTTTAATCCACTGTTCATTCCCCAATCTTAAGGACATTGGGATGGTGATGCCCACTCTGCTTCTAATTGAGAGGGAGCTTAGTTCTCATAGGGCATATGGATGGAACTATCTTGCTTGCAGTTGCGGACACTCTCTATTCCTTGTTAGTTGTTCTGGGTGAGTCCAATGAACTGGAAAGTAGGTGTTGCAACACAGCTAAAATTCAGGGCTGAACTGGCACATGGACAGACAAAAGATTTAAGTCTTTGTGGCACATATTTATCAAGTATAGTGATAGAAAGCCTCCTTGTTGCTCAAATGTAGCCTCTCTAAGCCAAACTCAGCATACTACTTTCTACCCAGTGTGAGATATGACTCCCAGGGATGAGCCTCCTTGGCACTAAGGGATTATTACCAAAAACCAAGTAACAATGCTTCTGGAAAAAGACCTGACCAAAAGGAGAAAATGATAAATACAAATGAGTTTTTGTGGCTAAAAGATTTCAAAGTGAATCAGGAGGTCATTCCAGAGGTTACGCTTATGCAAGTCTCAACAGGATCTCATTGGCTGCCACAGTAAACAGTGCCTCAAATAATCTGCTCCTGAGGGCTTTAGAGACATTCAGAAATTATAACTAGGCAGCCAGCCCAGGATCCAGCACCTTGTCAGTGGGCCTTACATTGGAATTTATGTTCCTCATTGTAAGAGTTAAACTCATTTATAGGTTCTCTACACATGGCTCTTCTGCCCCTTTTATTTGTACCTTCTTGTTTGATCTGACTTCTGCAGCCAAACTCTGACTCCAAACTCCTGATGAGGTCCAAGGTGATGTTTACATAACATGCAATGAGAATAGTAGCAGTGGAGTGCAACATGGTTCTGGGTACAAAAAATAGGATTATTTTACCTGTACAGCCCTATTTTCCTGTATGTAAGAATGACGTAATACTGGTACTAGACTTTTGAGGGAGTCCTTTTTTGAACAAAGATTCTAAGTTGCCATGTTTTATGATTTAAATCCTCCCCCAGAGTTGCTGATCTCTCAGTGGATTCTGGTAATTGTGACTAGGTACATTATTATACAGAGTTTCCTAAAATGAAAATTTCTATTTATCTGTGAGAACAGGTAGTTCTCTGATTCTATTCTTGTATAGTCAAGTCTCCTGTTATCTTCATTGTTTTTTCTCATATTTTTGATTATTGGGCCATAATTTCTTCTTCAGAATATAATTCAGATGAAAGAACCAATATTTAACTTAGCTAAAATAATATATATTTTAACATCAACTTTTAGTTATTTCAAGATCATTCAATTCATGTAAGCAAATGAAAAGAACACTGTAATAACTAAGTGTATATTTACAATTATTATGCACATTTTAACTAAGGAATTCATTTACATAGGTACTTTTTCTTATTATGGGTTACTTTTATCATCTCCTTCAATGAAAGAACAGTTAATTCTAACTTTGAAAGGAAAGAGCATTCTTCAGGGGGAGGAAGTGGGAATGAGCAAGGCAGGTCAGGGTGGAAGGAGGCTTATGTAGGGGAGAAAGAAGCATGTCTAATTCCCCAAGGCTGGAGTTCATTTTTCTAGGGTGGCCCTTTAACACCAAAGCTATGCTCTCAACTTCAGTTTATATTTCTCTAAGATCGCTCTAAGATTCATGAGTTGATCATAATTGTTTGAATGACTCTTTAAACTTCTACTGCTTGAGATAATATTTTTATTACCAGATCTTTTATTCATTTTGTCTCCATTCATGTTAGGAAATCTAGGAAAAGATGGTTATGCCTAAGTTAAATTTCTCTTATTCTATACAGTCCGTTTTCATCAAACTATCTAGTACATTATTTTTCTCCTGTATTGGTTACTTTACAAATTTCATCACCAATGAGTGCTCAGCTTTTATGAAACCTGAAGGAGGAATGGACTTTCACCAAGTAAAATAGAATGAAATGAGAACATAAGGTTACAATGTTGCCATAAGATAGTTTAATCAAAAAAGCATATATAAATAACAGAGGACTTGAGGGATTTATCTGGAGAGTCTTTTTAGGAGTAAAGTTTCTATTTCCCTTTCTTTGTTTTTGTTTTAAGTTCCATGACAATCTCTCCATTTTCCTGCTCACTCCATGTTCATCATTCCTTTTACTTTCAGGTCACCTTCATAAATATTTCCTAGCAAGGGGAATCTATTTCTTTCTCTGCCCAAATCCATTCAGGGTAACTTCCTTCATAAATTTGTTCTAACAGTTGACAGTTAGGTCATTTACTTTGTTTTTCTTGTTTTGACATTTTGCCACTTCTCTCTTAATTATAATTTAAATGGAGGAAATATATTTTCACCAAGTTAAAATATTTAATAAAATACTTTTTATTTTCATAACAAGTTCTAGAAATTTTTGTTACTAGAGAGAAGTTTGCATATTTTATTATTTTTACACAAAATCATTCATGAACTTCTTCCTAAACTACTATAAGCATTACTTCATCACATTTTCTTCACTGAAAGGATGGATTTTGTGATTCCTTTTCTCTGGACAACAGATAATAAACAGAATATGAGGTCAGGGGTACTTAGAAAAAGGAAGATTGACATAGGAAGCAGCATGTGTATTTCTCCTAAACTGGCTTGTATGAACAGAAAGAATGGTATATTTAACTATTTCAAGTAAATATAAAATATTCATTAGTGAATATTTTAACTCAGTTAAATACAGGGTCCTACAAGTAATATCATTTATCTGTAACATCCCTTTAGGACCAAAGATTCTATGTCACCATGGTATCCTGTGTTTACTGGAATCCTCTGTTGTCTTGGTTTTTTCTTATGGCTCCTTCAGTGTTTCTGGCCACTCAGGGTTTCTTCATTTCATTAACTACTGGATATTTTCATGGAAATTTTTCTTGAATGAAGAGTCTTTTCTTCAGTGTTATGGCAAGGTATTGTCTGAGTACATTTCATAATCCTATTCTTTCAACTCTTAAGCCAATGTTTGCTTGATTTTGTTTAGGTGGGTTCCTTTTATAATATTTGTCTCATTTCCTACATTAGTATGTAATTCAAATTGGGATATTATTGACAAAGTATACATTTCTAGGTAAATATTGTGTTCATTGGAACACTAAATGAGCTGACTGTCAACAGATAATCTTATTTATTCCACTAAACAAAATGGAAACTGGTCAACAAATATTTCCAGCTATCATTAGTGGTGTTATAACCATCCCATACATAAATTAATTGCTATAAATTTCACTTTATTATTGACAAAAATAACTTTTAAGTCAGTGATGCTAGTGAATTTGGAAGGTTGCTTTATTGGGAAAATTAAATTTTGACCAGACTTTTTCAACAATTTACTTGTAGACAATGTATTGTGTTCAGTAGTTATGAAAGTGGCCTCCTAGAGAAGATGGCTGTGAAAATACAATACACTTTCTACAAAATCAAGGTGGTATAAGGAATACCTCATTTATACTTATTACCAAATTACAGTGTGCAAAAATCAGGAGGAAACTGATAAATCTAGCAATATATATTATTTAATTTCTCTGTTTTCACTGAGCTGAATGCCCCTAGGTTCTTAACACTTTTTTGGATAAGGAACCTTAGTTATGGTTGTTTTCAATTCCATTTAATCATAGTTCAAAATGAATTTTTCCCCATGTGTCACTTTTCCCATGGTAATTGCATCCACAAACAGAAAAATGTATATATAAATTTTTATGATTGGTAGATCAGTGCAAGAAGACAAAGCCCTAGCCCTGTTCTGCCTTTTTAGCACTTGGATATGGGGATAATTACAGAACCTGTGCATTTGTTTCTTCACATGTCAAAATAGAGCAATCACTGTTTTTAAATGCCTTATTTGGAAAAAAGAGATCAAGGACATTACTATTGAAATAACTGAAATTCAATCTTTAACACTGATAACACCAGAGAATCTGTGGTTGGAGGCAAGCCTAAGCCCTGGACTCCTAGCCTCCATAGCAATCTCTATGTTCGTTGCTCTCTGTAAAATGTTATCTGATGCTCAAAGGATATTCTCCCTTTGGCCATGTTTTCTCATTATCCAAACCATGAATTCATATCAGCATGGTGACTACAAATAAAATGAGGCAGATAATATATACTCTTCATACTTTTTTATCTAAAATCATGCTACCTTGATTTAATATTAGAAGATGCATATTTAGCAAAGTTGGCAAAAATCCTCTAGGTATCTTTTCAAATATATATATTTGCTGACCTGGTTCTAGTTCACTTTTATTATTTCTTTAGATTCCCAACAAACCTTCACCCTAGGCCTAAAACTGAATTCATGCCTATTTTGATAATGGAATAGTAGTTTCTTTTAAAAAGAGAGATGTGACACATCATTCAGAAGAGTATTCTAATAAGACAATTGGTTTTTACATTTGTGCTTTGTTTATAAAGGTTCCCTTTTATTCAAAATAGTTAGAGGAATTGTTTTAAAGGTTGTCATTATTTGGAAGAGAAAGGAGGAAGTGACATAAAGGTTATAAATTAGATGAACAGATAAATTTTATTGTATACTTTTCAAAGTTTTCATTTTCTTCTCACAGATTTTTAAAACTATACTGTGTGTATATATATATGTGTGTATATATATATATAATATGAATTTTTAAATAGTGATCATGGGCTATCACTTATTAAAACCCAGGGATAGGAAAGATGGCATGATGGCAGCAAAGTAAGGAGCTCCAAGAGTCAGCTCATCCTACAGTGCAGTTAGTAAACAGCCATAGGTATCTAAATTACTGTTTTGGGAGATCCAGGAGACCAGGAAAGCATCTCACAAAATCCTTGGAAGAATGAAAAGACAAGATTGCATATCTGAAGGAAGGTTTGGGAGTAGAGAACTCTATACTCTGGAGGCCAGTGCCCATCCCCCTGTTGTCAGTGCTTGCTGCTTCAGAAGTTATTCCCTGGCTGGAGTTAGATGCTCCTTTTCCCACAAATGGGGGAGGAAGAGATGGTTGGACACTGATTTCTGCTACTGATTAGTAAATTCATTTGGCTAAAGTTTAATCCAAAGAGCTAAAGTTTGAAACTAAGTAAGAAAGAGGCCAGTAGCCTCCATTCTAACTCCACCCCTGGCAAGAGTTGAAGCAAGGCTGATTTAAAATCAAAGTGATGGTAGGGACCAGCTTCTTTCCACCCAGGTTGGATTGCAGCTCAAGCTTAGGCTCCAGTTCCACTTCTGGCAGGGAAGAAGCTGGGGGTACCTGCACCAGCTCTCTGGGCAACTGCAGGCACTTTCAGCCAGCATGAATTAGATTATTAATCACATTTGTAGGTCCATCTATACCTCTGGCAAAGGAGGAGGAGGGACAGAGCTCCCTCTTCCTCTCAGGGCAAATGCAGCCACTTTTTGCCTGCATGAACTAGATTACTGGACTATAGCTGAGGCTCCAGCCCTGTGCCCAATGGGACAGGAGGGGTTAGGGTTTCCCCAACCTCATGGCACCTTCAGGTACATCTGGCCTGCATGGCTCAAATTGGATGCATCACTGGCACCATCCCTGCTCCTGACAGGGAAGGAGAAAGGATAGTACACCCTCAGCCTTTCCAGGCAACTGCAGTCACTTTTGGCCTACAAGGACTAGAATGCTGACAACCCTGTGGATATATCTCCACCCTCAATAGGATAGGAGTGGGTTGGTGTCTCCTTAACCTCTCTGGGAAACTGCAGGCATTTTTGGCCCACATGGACTAGAGTGTTGGACAATCCTGTAGTTCCACCTCCACCTCTGACAGGACAGAAGAGAAAGTGTTCCCTTAGCCTCTCTTGGCAACTGCAGCCACTATTAGCTTGCATGGACTAGACTGTTGGGCACATCTCTGACACCATCCTCACCCCTGACACGGCAGGAGGAGGGACCATGCTCTCTCACCTTCACTGGACAACTGCAGCTGCTTTTAGCTCACATGAGCTAGAGTACTGGGCATACTGGAGTCTCCATTATCGGCCCTGGCAGAGGAGAAGGTGGCCCAGTGCTTCATCTGTCTACCTGGGCAACTAAGATCAGTTTGACTTGCATGGATTAGTTTTCTGTGCACACCAGGCCCCACTTTGCCTGTGGCAGGGGAGAAAGGGGTGTGAAGCTTCATCAATGTCTCTGAGAAACTACATACACTCTTGGCCTTCATGGATTAGTGAACGAGGTTGCAGCTTTGTCATCACCCTTGGCATGGGAGAAAGGTGGGAAAATCTTTATCAGTTCCTGGGACAATGTGGGCACTTTCATCCCCCATGGCTTACAGTAACAAACATATCTTTGACTCCTAGTCTGCAACCAGGAAGGAAGAAGGGGCAAGAAACAGATATAAAAAAAGAGCTGGAAAAAATTCAGATTGGCTAAACACAAGCCACAGTATAAAATTCCAAATTAAGAAGTTGAACTAAGTATCAAAGAGGGACTGTAACATGAAGCCAATCAAATAGCTTCGACTAAAGAATGAAAAAGAATCAAGAATAAAAACACCTAGTAAATCAGATCCTGAGACACCAAGAAGAAATTACAATCCATACCAAGAAATAGTAAGCTATGGCCCAGTCAAAGGAACAAACTAAGCTTTCAGATAATGTAAAGGAGTTGAGACAACTAATCATAGATGTTCAAATAAATCTCCTTAATAAATTCAATGAGATAGCTAAAGAGATAATAACATCAAGAAGACACTGAGTAAGAATAAAGAATTTGAAGGCATGCATAGAAAAAGAGCAAATATTAAGGGAATAAAAGTCACAAATAAAATAAAAAATGCACTGAGAGCATATAAAATATTTGAAGAGGCAGAAGAAAAGATCAGTGAGTTTGAAGACAAAGCCTCTGAAAATAAGCATACAAAAAACAGATAAAGAAAAGAATGAAAAAATTGAACAGGGTCACAGGGAAATAAATGACGACAAGAGACACATGAGCATATACATCATGTGTATCACAGTTGAGAAGAGAAGAAAAAAGAGGCAGGAAGAATATTTGAAGAAATAATGAAAGAAAATTTCCCAACCCTATTGAAGGAAATAGATATCTATGCCCAAGAAGCACAACATACTCCCATCTTAATAAATCCAAGAACACCTACTCTGAGACACATACTAATCAGAATATCAAATGCCAAAGATAAAGAGAGATTCCTGAGAGCAGCAAGAAAAGATATTTATCACATTCAGGGGATTCCCAATAAGATTAAGTACTGATTTCTCATCAGAAACCATGGAGGAAAGAAAGCAGTGGTTTGGTATATTTAATATATGCAAGAGAAAAACTGCAAGTCAAGAATCTTATATCTAGCAAGATTGTCTTTCAAAATAAGGCTAGTTTAGTATATTCACAGTTAAACAGAAACTGAGAGTGTGTAACGCAGAGACGGGCTTTGCAGGAAATTCTAAAGAAAGTGCTACAGCCTGGAGAGATAGGCTTGGAAGGGAGTCTAGAAATGAAGATTATATCACTAAAAGTAACTAAAAGTGTAAGAAGAGAGGTGAAAACAAGATGTGAAAAATGAAATCCAAAGATCAAAATTGGTGAAGAACTGCCTTTACAACAATAATATTGAATGTTAATTGATTAAACTCCCAATCAAAAGACACAGTTTGGTAGAATGGATAAGATAATATAAGCCATCTATGTGCTGTCTACAAGAGACTATCTTAGACCTAAGGATATAAGTAGATTGAAAGTGAAAGGCTGGAAAAAGGTATTCCATACAGTAAGTGCCGCCCTCCCCCCGCCCCCAGCCAAAAGCTAGGGTAGCTATACTTATATTGGATGAATTAGACTTTAAAAGCAAAGCTGTTATTAGAGACAAGGAATGCCATTATATATTAATAAAAGGGGCAATTCACCAGGAAGAAATAATCATAAATGTATATGCTCCTAACCAGGAAGCCCCAAATTACATGAGGGAAACACTGGCAAAACTGAAGGAAGAAATAGACACCTATACAATAATAGTTGGAGATTTCAATACATGACTCTTAGCATTGGATAGATCATCTGGGCAGAGGAGCAATAGAAATAGAGAGAGCTGGAATATGATACATGAACTAAACCTAATAGACATATACTGAACATTGCACCCCAAATCAGCAGGATATACATTCTTCTTAAGTGCTCATGGATCTTTCACCAGGGTAAACCATATGTTGGGTCACAAAGCAGGGATCAATAAATTTAAAAAGATCAAAATATACAAAATACTTTCTCTGATCATAATAGAATATGGCTGGAAATCAATAGGAAGAAAAAGGAAAATTCACAAAGGTATTGAGATTAAACAACATACTCTTAAATGATTAGTGGGTCAAAGAAAAAATTGCAAGAGAATTCAATAAATATCTTGAGATGAATTAAAATGAGAACAAAACATATTAGAACCTATGAGATGCAGCAAAAGCACTGTTGAGAGGGAAATTTATAGCTCTCAATGCTTACATTAAAAAGAGCTAAAATCAATGACCTAACTAAAAAGATGGAGGAACTAGAAATAGAACAGTAAACTATGTCCAAAGCAAGCAGAAGGAATGAAATAACAAAGGTCAGACAGAAATAAATGAAACTGAGGGAAAAAAAAGAAAACAGTAGAGAATTAACAAAATCAAAATGTGTTCTTCAAGATCAATAAAATTGATAGACATATAATTAGACTGACAAAGAAAAAAATAGATTACAAATAAATAAAATCAGAAATGAAAATGACACCACAGAAATGAAGGAGATCATAAGAGTATACTATGAAAAACTGTATGTTAACAAACTAGACAATGTAAATCAAATGGAAAAATTCCTGGGAAGATACAAATGACATACAAACACCCTGGAAGAAATAGCAGATTTCAACAGACCAATCACAAGCAAAGAGATTGAAACAGTCATCAAAGAACTCACCAAAATGAAAAGCCCAGGACCAGATGGCCTCACAGGTGTATTCTACCAAGCGTTCAAAATTTAATACCAATCTTACTCTTACGTTTCTGAAAAATCGAACAGGAGGGAAATCTACAAAGCTTATTCCACATATCCTGTATTGACCTCCCTAATTCCAAAGCCAGATAAAATATTATGAAAAAAAAAGAATGTTACACACCCATATCCCTAATGAAAAACAATGCAAAAATCCTCAAAAAATACTCATTAATTGAATTCAACCACACATTAAAAGAATGTCATCATCATCAAGTGGGCATGCAAGTGTGGTTCAGCACAATAAAATCAACAAGCATAATACACCACATTAATAAAGAAAAATCACATGATCATCTTGAATGATGTAGAAAAGGCATTTGACAAAATCCAGCATCTTTTCTTGATAAAAAAAAAACATTCCAAAAAGATACAAATAGAAGGAAACTTTCTCAACATGATATAGGGCATATATGAGAAACCCACACTTAACATTACACTAAATGGTGAAAGACTGAAAGAATTCCAAGTGAGATAAAGAACAAGACAAGGATGCCCACTGTCACCACTGTTGTTCAAGATAGTGCTAGAGGTACTAGCTGGAGCAGTAAGGTAAGAAAAAGAAATAAATGGCATCCAAATTGAAAAGGAAGAAATAAAACTTTCACTATTTGCAGATATGACCTTGTACCTAGAAAATCCTGAAAAATATACAAGAAAGCTACTAAAACTAAGAAACTAATTCAGCAGAGTGACAGGATACAAGATTAATATGCAAAAAGCAGGACTGTTTCTATACAGTAGTAATGAGCAATCTGAGGAGGAAGTCAGGAAAAAATTCTATTTATAATAGCTACAAAAAGAATAAAATATTCAGGAGTAAATTTAACAAGGATATAAATCACTTGTATTCAGAAAACTACAGTGCACTGCTAAAAGAAATCAAAGACCTAAATAAATGGAAGAACATTCTGTGTTCATGGATGGGAAGACTAAATATCTTTAAGATGTCCATTGTACCCAAATTGATATACAGATTCAAAGCAATCCTGATAATTCCAAAAGTGTTTTTAAAACAAACAAAACATCCAATTAGCAAATTTATTTGGAAGGTTAATGGGTCCCAAATACACAGAAACATCTTAAAAAGGAAGCGCATAGTTGGAGGACTATCACTTTTGCACTTTAAATCATATTATGTAGCTACGGTGGTAAAAAAAAAAAAAAAAAAAACCACATGGGACTGCCATAAAGATAGACATATAGACCAATGGTATTGAATTGATATTTCAGAAACAGACCCTTACATCTATGGTCAAGTGATTTTTGACAAGGTTGTTAAACCCACCCAGCTAGGGCAGAACATTCTATTCAACAAATGGTGCTGGGAGATCTGGATATTCATACTCAAAAGAAAGAGGGTACCTAACTCACACTTTTCACAAAAATTAACTCAAAATGTATTAAGACCTAAACATAAAAGCAAGAAGCATAAAACTCCTAGAAGAAAATATAGGAAAATATCTTCAAGTCCTGGTGGTATGTGTTGGTTTCTTAAACCTTACACCAAAGCATGAACAACAAAAGAAAAATGAATAAATGGGACCTCCTAAAACTTAAATTTTTGTGTTTCAAAAGATTTTGTCAAGAAGGTTTGAAAAGTCAACCCACTCAATGGGAGAAAATATTTGGAAATAACATATCTGAAAAGGGTTTGATTTCCATGGTATATAAAGAGATCATATAACTCAACAATAAAAGAGCAAGAAATCCAGTTCAAAAAGGAGCAAAGACTTGAATACACATTTTTTTCCAAAGAGAAAATAGAAATGGCAAAAAGCGCATGAAAAAATATTCAATATCACTAGGTACTAGGAAATTGAAATCAAAACTACAGTCAGATATCATCTCAGACCTCCTAGAATGGCCATTATTTTTTAAAAAATCAGGAAGAAACAAGTGCTGGAGAGGGTATGGATAAATAGGAACACTCATTCACTGTTGGTGGGAATGTAGAATGGTCCAAACCCTGTGAAAGACACAGGAAGCAAAATATAGAACTGCCATAAGATCTGGCAAACCCTCCACTAGGAATATATGCAGGAGAATTGAAAACTGGGATGCGAACAGACATTTGCACACCGATGTTCCTAGCAGCATTATCCACAATTGTCAAAAGATGGAAACAACATAAGTATCCATTAACCAATGAATGGATAAATAAAATGTGGTATATATATATATATGATGGAATACTATGCTGCTGTAAGAAGAAATGAATTTGGGACACACGATAATGGGGATGATCCTTGAGGACTATATGCTAAGTGAAATAAGCCTGACACAAAAGAACATGTATTGTATGGACTAACAATATGGACTAAATATCACAAATAAACACAGGGAGTTAAAACCTAGAGTATAGGTTACTAGAAGACAGGATGATGTCTGAGAAGGGGCACCAATGTTATATATATATATATATAATTTTCAATTAGCTTGACTGTAAAAGTATAGGAATGGATTAGAATGGTCAAAGCAAATTATAGTATGTATAATTAACATGACTGATTTATAAATAGGAGTGTGAGTGAAAGAGTAGTCTAGGGCTATAAATGTCAATGGAAAGAAAGTTAGAGAATAATCTAAGGAACTGAAAAACATAGTGGACCTGGAGGTTAATAAGGATTGTGGTTAATAATACAAATACAAGAATGTTTTCTATGATCTAGAACAAATTTATGTCACTATTGAAATGTGGTAAGAATACAGTGATGCATGGGAAAAACAATAACTTTTTGACTATAGTTAACAGCAATATTGTAATAATATTGCACCAATGTCAACAAAGGTACTATGTCAATGCTAGGGGTCAATATTGGCTATGGGATTTTTTTCCTTTTGACTAAGAAAAATGTTTAAAGATTACTTGATAATGACTACACAAGACTGTGATGAAAATGAGAGTCACTTAATGTACACTTTGGATAGAATGTACACAAGGCATAAGACTGTACAACACAGTGATCCATGTGCTGGAAGATGGACTGTGGTTAACAGTACAACTATGAGAGTGTTCTCTCATAAATTATAACAAAAGTACAATACTAATGAATAGTGTTAATAAGAGGGGGGTATATGGAAGAAGTATACACTATGGACCATAACTAGTGGTAATAGTTTGATCATGTTCTTTCATAACCTGTAACAAACATTCCACAAAAATGTAAGTTGCTAGTGGAAGGGTAATGTATTGGAATTCTGCACATTATGCATGAATGTTTTGTAAGCTCACAACTTCTTTAATAAAAAAAATTTTAAAAATGAAAAAAGAAATAAATTCAGCAATGAAAAAAATCCAGGGATATGTAAACAAATTAGTTTAAAAGTTGTCTTCAACAAGAAAGAATGAGCTCACTTGTGTATATTCATATATTCATCATGTTTAGCCTTTGGATTCTTTTTTTTTTTCCCTCTCTCTCCCTCTCCCATTTTTTAATTTTTTGCAAAACCATTTTTTTTGGGCTGATAATGTATGAGCTTTTAACTTTGCACTGAATGATGTTCTCTCCATCTAATTGGCAATATGGGGGGGGG
>JAQZBX010012552.1:0-41026 GCA_029593785.1 Cabassous unicinctus | reverse complement strand
GCAGCCTACCCTTCTCTCTCTCTCTCCCTTGTTAGCCTATCTTTCAGTCAGTGGTTCTCAGAAACTGTTAACTTTCCTCAATTCAAATCAATGAGGTCATAAACTGTGCATCCTTCAATGCCTGGCTTGCTTCACTCAACATAAGGTCTTCAAGATTCATCCATGTTATTCCATGTGTTAGCACTTTATTCCTTCTAACAGCTGAGTAATACTCCATTGTATATATGTACCACATTTTGCTTATCCATTCATCTGTTGATAGGCACCGGGGCTGATTCCAACTTTTGACAATTGTGAACAATGCTGCTATGAACATTGTTGTGCATATATCCGTTCGTGTCTTTGCTTTCAGTTCTTCTGGGTATATACCCAGTAGTGGAATTGCTGGATTATATGGAAGATCTATTGTTTGTTTTCTGAGGAATCGCCAAACTGTCCTCCACAGTGGCTGGACCATTCCACAATGAGTGTTCTCTACAGATAAGATGCCTTTTCGTAGACTGAGCCTGTTATACTCTAAATGTATTCAGATAGTCAGGTATAACCATTGAATCTATTGGTATTTTTCTCCAAAGGAAATACTATGGTCTTCAGTTTACAGGTAAGTTGGATTTAAATATATGTTTCGATTTTCACCGATCATTATGTATAATGACCAGCACACTTAAAATACTCAGAAAAGCATTCACTTCATATAATATGGAGTCAGACCATCGATAAATAGTAAACCTTTTATTAAATTATATTACTGATAAAAAATGCATTATATTCTCTTAAAAAAACTAAGATCACAAAATTGGCATTGAAAAAGAATACAAAATTGTTCACAATCCATCATTCAAATAAGCACTAAATTTTTAGTGTCTATTTTAGAGACATTTCTATTATATCTATCAATTTTGACAGATAAGATTATAAAATAAATTCAGTGTTAGCTTTGCATTTTTCCAGTAACTATTGTAGTGAAATCAACATTTCACATCAAAAATTCTTCATTTAAATCACTTTAATGTCCACCTGATATTTCATACCTATATATCATACTTCATTTAACTATTCTCCTTCATGTAGACAATTTGGTTGTCTTCAAATTTTCCATTACGAAATATACATTGTGAAATACAATCTGTATACACAAGTTTTGCCAATATGTTTTATTTTAACTAGATTCCTTAGAGTATGTCATAGTGGACCAGAGACATAACCAATTTCAAAGGCCTTTCAATATAACATCACCTTTATTTCCAGAATATTTAATACCAACACAAACTTACCAGCATGGGTTAGTTGAGCATTCATCCATCTTTGTTAATTTGCCAGTAGAATATATTTCATATTTTAAATTCCATTTATTTGATTGCTAATGAAATAAAAGATACTTTCAATGCCTAACTTTTTTCATGAGAATGTCCTTTTCATTAGTTTTGCCTTTGCCTTATAATCGTGAGTATAGATATTTTCTTTATTTTTAAATGCTATTTCTATAGTAACAGTTATCTGTTACACTTGTTGCAAACATGCCTCGACTTCGTTCCCTTTCTTTATGTAGTGAATCCATTAGCTTTGCGCTATATTTTATACCACTGCATTTTTTGCATATAATGACTCCACCATCAAAAGATCGGCCACATATTTATCTCTTTGTTTGCTGCTTTTGAGCAGATTGATGCTTTAAGCTTTTAATACACGCATTTATTTTTGGCCTTTTACCCTTTATTTGGTGATGATATCAAGAGATGACTTACTTTGGTTTTGGGAGTTTCTTTTTTTTTATTAATTAAAGAAGTTGCAGGTTTACAGAAAATTCTTGAAGAAGCTATAAAATTCCTCTAATACTCCCTTCTCTTATTAACACCTTGCATTAGTGTGGTGACTTGTTACAAGTGATAGTTATTATTACTTTAACTTTACTATTAACTATATTCCATAGTTTACATTAAGGTTTTGTTTCCTTTTGATACAGTACTGTTTTCTTAAAATTTTTTATTCTACTAACATATACAGAGGCTAAAATTAGTTTGTTTTGATAAATCTTACCAGAGGATGAAAAACTTTTATACCGCCGCTGAAATATACCTACTATTCTTTAAAATACTTTTATATTAATGTTCTTTCGGGATTTGAACTTACTTGCTTCTTATTGAGCTTATTTGCACTCATTACTTTTAAGAGTACCTTTAAAAACCAATACACTTTGAATTTATTTATCATGTCTAATATTTTTCTATCGCCTGATATATTGATTTCTGCATTCAAAGTTTTGCTAATATACTTTTTTTAAACATCTTAAGATGAATAATCCTTTCATTTATACTCATTCATATTTCATATATTTTTCTCTTAATTTTATAACAAAAAAAACTTTCATACATAAGATTCATGATATAGGGTTTCTCAATTTGTATCTTACAATAATAATTTGGAGATGTGTGGAAAATTCTATTTTTTATGTTTAGGATAAAACGTTAGACCTAAGTAATAATGATGTTTTTCAATTTCTCTATTCCCTTAGTTATTTGTTCTACATTATATGTGAAAAATATGGGGTCAGTGAGACTGGCCCATACACAACACCACATGACCACTTATCAGTTAAAACAAATTATAAATACTGTCTATATTAAAGAACATGCTTTGACCAATAAATGATGTTGTTTTATTTCTTCTTATTAAAATATCAATTTTCTGAAAAGCTCCAGAGAATACATCATAATCTTCCTTAAATAGACACCTGGAATTATTTTACAGATATTTCCCAAACAGTAAATCCTAAAGTTATAAATAATTTTGGGGAATATTGCACTACATCAAGCTTTCTGTTTTATCTTTTCCAGGAAATCATTTTTGCAGAGGTGGTTGATGAGAAATCTATGATATTCAATTCTGGGTCAATAAAGCATGAGCTCACAAATCTAACTGCCACTTGTATGTTTCTGTAGCCTTATGTATTCACCCAGAACTGTTGAGTCTGAAATGTGACTACATGATCCCCAATCACCTGATGTTTGATATTTGCCCTGAAACATGTTAAACCTGGCAAGGATAAGAAGGTCTACAGATTAGAAAACCATTGGCCTGAATGACTAGGAAAAAATACAGAGAGGTAGACCCTCATATAGTCAACTTCCTGCTCCTCCTTTCATGTACTCTTTTTATTCTTGTTTTACTATTTGAAAAAATATTGTAGAACTGTTTGGGAGAGCCAGGAAAGGAGCCTTGCATGTCAGCAATCATAAAACTTTGCTTGGGTGTTTGTGTGTCCTTGTGTGTGTGTGAAGAGTGCCTTCTATTCACATTGTGTATAATTAATTATGGACAATCTTTAAGTCTAGAGCTTGTCTGTTTGATTTTCCATCATTCCTTTCTGAAGATATTTTATTTTCTTGATCAAAATTTATCTAAAATGTTTTGCAATCCTTCTGCTATTTGCAGATAAATCAAGTATCCAGATGCAAAAATGGAATCATGGAGCGATGAACAACGTGACAGAATTCATTCTGCTTGGCCTAACGAAGGATGCAAATATGAAGAAACTCTTGTTTGTCTTGTGTCCACATATTTACTTTCTTACCCTGGCAGGAAACCTATTCATTATAGTGACCATCACTACCAGCCCAATCCTGGCCTCCCCCATGTATTTTTTTCTTTCGTTTTTGTCCTTCATAGATGAGTCTGTCTCCTCTATTATGGCCCCCAAAATGATATTTGACTTACTTGCTGAAAAGAATACTATGTCCTTCATTGGGTGTATGAGTCAGGTTTTTGTGATACATTTTCTTGGGGGTCCTGAGAGAGTCCTGCTCACAGTGATGGCCTATGACTGCTATGTGGCCATCTGCAGGCCCCTGCACTACATGAACCGGCAGGTGTGTGTTCTCCTGGTGGTCCTGTCCTGGGCTGCGGGATTTCTTCATGCCCTAATTCAAAACCTTTTCATTGTGTGGTTGCCTTTCTGTGGCCCCAATGTCATTGACCATTTCTTCTGTGATCTTTATCCTCTACTGAAAGTCTCTTGCACTGACACACATATCTTTGGCCTCTTTGCTGCTGCCAACAGTGGCTTCATGTGTATGCTCAGTTTTTGTATTCTTATTACTTCCTATGTCCACATCCTTTGGTCCCTAAGGTCTCATAGTTCTGAAGGATGGCAGAAAGCTCTCTCCACCTGTGCCTCACATATTATTGTTGTTGTCTTATTCTATGTCCCCTGTATATTTGTATACCTTCGGCCCATGACCACATTCCCCATTGATAAGGCTGTGACTGTATTTTATACTATGATAACACCCATATTAAACCCCTTAATCTATACCCTCAGAAATGCAGAGGTGAAAAATGCCATGAGGAGGCTCTGGATTCAAAGAGTGAAATTGGGTAACAATTAATGTAAATAGATAAGTTTAAAAAAATCTATTGATATTTTAAGAACAAGTGTTGCTAATGCAAAGATTTTGGTCTTGCAGTCATAGAATGTGGGTTTAATCATATTTTATCCACTTAATATTTGGTATCTTGAGTGTTTACTCTTCCATAAATTGTCAATATTTTATTAAAAGGTGACTGAATCCCTTCCAATTAGAAAGTCTATGTGTATAAATTACTCATCAGTGAGATATTGTTAATTGGTATAATACTGTCACAATTTGGAAAATCTATGTAAATATATATTCAATAGAATAGTTATCTTCAAGTCTTCCAGTACAGTTTATGTAACCAATAGCATGAATATTGAGAATATATAAAAAACATTTATAACTATGCATTTTATTCCTAATACATTACTTTATTCCAAGCTTTTGAAGTCCATGTAGCTTTACTATTGTGGGAAATAGGCATCAACAAAAAATGAATGGATTTGGAGGAATGCGAGAAAGATATGAGGTGGTGTCATCCCAAATTTAATGCTCTTGTTTGCACACCCTGAAAACACATTGGCATTTTAATTTATGCTATGCACAGAATAAATTAATTTCCCTGGCTTAAACCAATGATGGATATTATATTTTTCCAAGTACAGCCATAGGGCAAACTTGCACTTGATATTCCCAGACATAAAATATATGTGGAACAATTTTCCATCAAAAAGATCCACACAGCAAATCCTCACCAAAATATCTTTTATTGGATGTATTTGAGCCTTAGATAATAGGAACAAAAGTAATATGAAAGAGGGAGTTTTGATATCTGTGTAATGAAGACAGAAATCTACACATTCATATTTGAATAGCAAATTGTATACCAACTGTATACCACTTGAGATGTAGTGAGTTAAAATTCAATACTAAGTGAAACAATCCAGAGAATAAGAGAGTTTCCAGGTGATGCCAGTGCAGTTGTCTTGAAAAGCTTTATGTTTTCACTTTTAACTTTGCAAGAACTGAATTAACCAAAATTACTCTGTAGTCATGCTTGCATCTCATGATTTATGCACATACATATATGAACATGATACATGCATGTTCACATAGATATCATAGATATTACTATGCAATAGTTAGTAAACAATTTATTCCAAATTAGAGTCACTTTTCTGTATTATGACCTATCTATATATGATCACCAAATACCCATTAGCTCCAACCATATTTTCAGTTTCCATGTGTTGGAGAAGGATCATGTGACTTGCTCACAGTAGTGATGTGCATCACACTCAGACTGAAATGTTTAGTCTGAAATGTGCTATGATCCAGCTTCTGTTTTCCCTCCTTCAGCAAGCCTAGAAGAAATACAAGACTAAGGGGAAGCAAACTGGATTTCTGAGTACTCTACTGCAGATGCCCTACTTAATACCCTAATCTTCAGTGGTATTTTCTTGAACAAAAATAAAAGTGTACATGTTAAACCACAGAGATTTCAGTGTTCATTTGTTATATCAGCAAGTTTTTTTTTCCTGACTAATGCATTAACTATCTTTATCTTCACAAAGACTTATAAGAGAACAGATTAGAATAACTTTAGCATTATGTAGATTCTCATGTAGTGTATAATGAATAAATTGCAATCCTTGCAAATCAAATCAAATTTAACATTTAAAAGTTTTCTCCATCTGTGTAACACTCTACACTAACTGAAATATAGAAACCATACATTTTAATGCCATCTTTTATCCCTTTGTCTAATTGTAAGCAAATGCTGAAGTAAATTGTTCAATTGTACACTAGAGGGGGCCTACAACAATGTAAACTCCAGTGTGACCTAGTTTTTCAATGCATCTTGAAGAAATTTTCTGGTGATTCTAGCCAGACTCTTTTCTAAACACTATGTAGAATATAGGCACAGTATGTGAAATATAAACATGCAGAATGTATGCCCAATATGTGAAATATAAATATGCAGGCATTGGCAGAGTTCTAAGACAGAATAGTAATTAGGGAAAAATAGGCATTTCGGATATCAAATGATAGTATAGATCAAATGCAATTATAACATGGGTTCAATGGCACATGAATAAAGAGATCAATAAAACAGAGGAGAATACTTGTATTAAATAAACACATATGAGACTTTAGAGTACAGCAATGCTGTGGTTTAAGAAATGGTGAAAATATTCTGCTGTGTGCAATATATTCTATACTGTGTTGATGCCATCATCACTATGTTTGTGGTTGCTTGAGGCTTATATTTTGGATCTCTCTCCAGTAGGTGACACTTATGGTAGAGGAGTAGAGATTCCTATTCTTCTGTAACAGATTGCATATATGCAGCCAGGGACATTCTGACCACGAGTTGGATGAGGGATGATGAGGAATGGCTGACCCTTCTCCAGTGTCTCATCTGTATCTGTGTCTCTTCACCTCTTCTTATAGGACACCAGTCACGTAGGATTAAGGACTCGTCTTCAACAACCCTTGTATAGTAAGAAGAAAACTGTGAATGAGTTCAATCTGTTTGGACTGGTATGGAAAGATCATCAAGATCTTAGGTAGTAAAATGCAATGCAGCCAACACGGACATAAACACACATGCATACACATCATGAAAATATGTTTGTATTTGCAAAACTATTATCTGAAGTGTCTTAAGAAAGAGAGGATAGTGATTGCCTCTAAGGAGGACCACTGGTGCAAATCTGGTGAAGAATGGAATGGAGATTTATTTTTCATTCAATACCATTTTGCATGGTTTGTATCTTACTCTCTAGCTTGTTTTATTTTTGAAAGTAGAATTTTACACACTAAAAGTCATATGTAAGTCTATTGCCATTGAACATACATGATATTCTAGAAAACATTAATTATTTTTATAGTTAATTTATATTAAGTTATATAATATAATATTATTAATAAAAGGGAAAAGCATAAATGATAAAACTTAAATAAAAATAAAATGGACTGAGAAATAATAAAGATAATTCTTTATTATTATCCACAGTCTATGATTACTTGGTTAATCTATTCCCTTCTTTATTACTTGGCTCTAATACAAGATTGTAAGGTCAATACTAGAAGATATTTTTCCTGTTTTAAAAATTATTTCATTCCTATCTCACAACCTAGTACCTGACACAAAATTGGCAACCATTAAAATTTCTAAAATTATGAATAGTTGAAAAATAATTATTATATCTAAATGGAGAGAAAATTTCTAACATATATAACTAGATTTCAAGGAATAGATTACTATTATTAAGTCATTATACATTTATACTCCCATCTATATATGCAATCCACCTTTTTAGAATGCATTGATAAACAAGATGTGATAGAACATACATTCTAGCATAGACACTGCTAGACAAACTGCCAGATTAAAAAATGGACAAAAGACAATTGTCCAAAGAAGAAATACAAATGGTGAAAAGACACATGAAAAAATGTTCAATATCACTAGCTATATTAGTCAGAGTTCTCTCGGAAAACAGAATCAACAGGAGACACCTGTCAATAATATGAGATTTTAAAAGAGTCTCTCACGCGACCATGGGGATGCACAAGTCCAGGCTCTGCAGACAGGCTGCAAACCAGGGGCTCCAAAGAAAGTACAATGAAAGGTCCTTGATGAGTTTCTGGAAGAAGTTGGCTGCCCAACAACGAGCTGGGAAATTCTTTCTGAATGTTGAAATCACTTCCCCTTTTAAGGCATTCAACTGATTGGATAAAAGCATCACCCATTAATGATGCAATCTCCCTGATTGATGCAGATGTAATCAGCCATCCACGCAGTAAATTCACTGGTGATCAAAGTCCATAAATGCTCTTGCATTACAATTAGCCCAATGCTTGTTGGATCAAACTCCTGGACACAATTACCTGGCCGAGTTGACACATTAGCCTAACCATCACACTAAAGATTAGGGAAATGCAAATAAAAGCTACCATGAGATATCATTTCACACTTACTAGACTGGCCTCTGTTAAACAACTGCAAATGATGGCGAGGATGTGGAGAGATAGGAATAATTATTCACTGTTGGTGGGAATGTAGAATGGCACAGCCACTGTGAAGAACTGTTTGGCAGTACCTTTGGAAGTTGAATATTGACTTGCTATGTGACCTGGCAATGCCAATACTAGATATGTACCCAGAATTGAGAGCTGTGACATGAATAGATATCTGCACGCTGATGTTCATAGTGGTGTTATTCACGATTGCCAAAGGCTGGAAACAACCCATGAGTCCATAAACTGATGAATGGTTAAAGAAATTGTGGTGTATACACATGATGGAATATTATGCAATGATAAGAAGCAATAAATTTGTGAAGCAAAGGGCAACATGGATGAACCTGGAGGACATTATGCTGAGTAAAGCAAGCCAGGCACAAAAGGACAAATAATGTATGATTGCTCTAGTATGATCTAAATATATTATAAAAACTCATGGAATTAATAATTAGAATATAGGTCCCTAGAAAATAAAATGAGGGTGGAGAATGGAAAGCTGAGTGTTAATCTGTGCAGAATTGGTTAAAAGGTTATTTGTAAATCTTTGGAAATGAATAGAAATGGTGAAAGCACATCATAGTTTGTGTAACTAGCAGAGTTTTTATGTGAGTATGACAGTGGTTGAAAGGGTAAGTTTAAGGTCATGTATATTAATAGAATGAAAACCAAAAAATGTAACATGGGACTGTATAACATAATGAAGCCTCATGTAAAATATGAATATGGGTGATATTATATATAAAAGACTGTTTTTATACAATATAAGTACAAATATACAAGAGAGAAGGAAACAGAATAGCAGCTATGTACGGCAGGGGAATCATAGTGAGATTGATAGGAGATGAGTTTTGTTTGTTATTGTTTTATTATTATTATTGGAATAATGAAAGTGCTCTAAGAATTATTGAAGTAATGAATGCACAACTATGTGTTTATACTGAACACCGTTGATTGTACACTTTGGATTGATTTATGCTTTATTAATATGTATCAATAAAATTGATTTGTTAAAATAAATATTGTAACAGAAAAAAATACATATAGCATCTATGAAGTTTTAGTCTATATTAGGCAGCATTCTAAGCATAGTTAATGCATAATTAACTATTATCATAGACTCATGACAATCCTATGAAGTAAGTATCCTTTTTGTACAGATGTGGAAACAGACATCAAGATGTTGAGAAATTTGCACATGTTCACATATTTAGTAAGTAGATGCGACAGGCTTAGGAGGTTAAACCTGTACTTCAAAGCTTTTACTCTTGGGAATGATTGAGATTTTTAATATCAGACAACAGTATCTCTAGCCTGCATGTGTTTATCCTCAGGGCATCAACAGTTGACTAGCAGTTTTGCATTGATCTAAGATTTTTCACAGCTTAGTCCTCTCTTTAATTCTTTGAGACAGGTATTATTAGGCTTATTTTATAGACTCTGATTAGTTCATTTTCCCAACACTAACATTCTGTGCCTCTTGTCCCAGACTCCAAGATCACTAAAAAACTACCACCATAGAGAGTCTGCTTATCCACCCTAAGTGTATCTTCCCTTTCCCACCATGGTCACACGTGCCAAAGCCACAAGAGAGAACAGGTTGAATTGGTTTGGCTAACATTTTGGCTGAGGTGGCTAATTATAATGCTTTGGGATTGAAAGTTCCAAACATCCTTAAGTAATATCATTGTAAATATTTCCCTAAAATCACACTTGAAAATGTTGGTAAGGGCAGGCTCTCAGGAATACCTGAGCCTGGAACAACACATAAGAATAATCAGCTACAAATAACAGAAGCTCTTGGCCTGTGTTTCAAAGCCCTGTGTATATAGATTCCCGAGGATGAAAGGAGTGAACTCTAGGCTGAGCACACACATTTTTAGGAGAAGTCTTATAAGAGCTAAAATCAGGAACATGCTACTCCAGGACAAGTGCATTTGCTGCTGAGTTCATGATGCTGGTAATCCACAATTTTTCTGCTTCAACATAGTTTTTTATTTTCAGTGTTTTAAATCTGATGTGAACTAATCTCAAGTGGCTTCTATAGTTGTATATACTTCATATAGTCACTGGAGAGCAAAAGAGCAAAATGTGCCTGGAGGAGGCTTAGGGAGAGGTCCTCCAAAAGGTTAGGTTTTTCCCACCTATTTCTACTGAATCCCAAATGTTTGAAAGTTTTCTGATTAAAGATATTCATCATCTGAGATGGGATGCTTGTGGACCCTATTCACAGGGTGGTGTGAGACTATGAAGAAAAAAGAAACTCTGTTCACAGAATCATATATACTTAGGAAATTTTTCTTACAAATTAATGTAGTCACAACTTGAGGGAAAGGAATATTATACTTAAGGTAAAAATAGATGAACTTGCAAAGCAGCAGTTAGTGATGGGTCAGTGATTGCTCTCGCTATAGAAAGTGTTCTCTACAGATAAGATGCCTTGTCATAGATTGAGCCTGTTATATGCCTAAAAGTATTCAGAGGGTTAGGTATACCAGTATTTTTTTATTGGTAATTTTTATTCAAAGAATAAAATTAAAGGAAACATTATGGTCTTCAGTTTACATGTAAGTTGGATTTAAATATTTGCTTCTACTATCACAATATTTTTGAGCAATGACTAGCATACCCAATATACTCAGAAAAGCATTCACTTGAGATATTATGGAGCCAGACCATAGATAAAGAAGTAAACCTTTCATGAAATTGTTTTACTGATGATAAAGTCAGTAGATTCTCTTTACAAAACCTAGGATGACAAAATTGTTTTTCAAAAAGTACATAAAATTGTTCATAATCCATAATTCAAATAAGCACTATTAGTTTTTAGTGACTTTTTTGAGACCTTTCTATTATATATGTCATTTTAGACAGATGAGATTATAATATAAATTCTGTTTTATATTTACATTTTCCACTATTATGTTGAAATCACCATTCCACATCAATAATTTTTCTTACAATCACTTTGATGTCCACCTCATAATTCATAACAATACATCATTATTCCTTTAACTGTTCCCCTTCCTGTAGACATATTGGTTGGCTCCATATTTTCAATTATGAAAAATACATTGTGAAATACAAGCTATATGCATAAGTGTTGCATATATATATATATATATTCCTTAGTGTAAGGAGTACTGGAACAAGGGGCATAACCAATTTTGAAGTCCTTCTTATATAAAAGCAACTTTACTTCCAGAGTATTTAATACCAACACACACTCATCAGCATGGAATAATTGAACACTTGTACCTATTTGTTTATTTGCCACTACAATTTGTTTCACATTTTAAATTACATACTTTGGATTGCTTTTGAAATAGTGGGTATGGTAATTCAAATGTTTAACATTTTTCATAATTCCCTCTTCCTTAGTTTTGCATTTTCTTTATAATAGTATGCATAGACATTTTACGTATTTGCAAATGCTATTTCTGTAGTAACAGCTGTTTGACATTTTTCTTGTAAACATGTTTGCATTTTATTCCCTCTCATTACATAGTTGAATACATCAATTTTATGCTGTTTTATACATCAGTGTTTTTACATAACAGCCTCTCCCATTATCAGTTACATATTTTGCTCTATGTTTCTGTTTTTGAGCAGATCGATGCTTTAAGTTTTAGTATACATATTTATTTTTTGCTTTTTTCCCTTATATTTGGGGATGATATCAAGAGAAGATCTATTTTGGCTTAGGGTGTTACATTTTCTTTTTTTTTTTTTAATTAATGAGAGAAGTTGTAGACTTACTGTAAAATCATGAAGAAAATATGAGATCCTATATAACCACCTCCTATTAATAAAACTTTGCATTAGTGGGTAAATTTGTTATAACTGATAGATATTATTATTATAATTCAACTATTAACTATATTCTACGGTTTACAGTAGGGTTCACTGCTTTCATGACACAGTCCTATGTTTTCTTATGAATTTTTATTCTACTAACATATAAACAGACTAAAATTACTTTGTTTGGACAAATCATACCAGTGGCTGAATAACTTTTATTACCGCCCCTGAAATATCCTTAATATTCTTTAAAATACATTTTATATTAATGTCCTTTTGGGATTTAAGCTTTACTGCTTCTTTTAGCTTTTTTGTGTTCACCACTTTTAAGAGTATCTTTTAAAACCAATAGGCTTTTGAATTTATTTATCAAATCCAATATTTTCTATTGCCTGGTATATTGATTTCTGCATTCAATTGTTTTCCTAATATATTTTTTTCACACTGTGAGATGGGTACTTATTTCATTGATGTTCACTCATATTTTGTTTATTTTTGTCTTAATATGATAGCAAGGAAATCCTTCAAGCATAAAATTTATGGTATGTGGCTTCTCAATTTTGATCTTTGGAGATATGTGGAAAACACTATTTTTACCTATAGGATACAAAGTTTGAACTAAATAATAATGATGCTATTCAATTCTTTTATGCCCTTTTTCATTTTTCCTACATTATATATGAAAAAATTTGGGATCAAAGTGAATATGGCTCATACACAACATCATATGACTACTTAACAGTGAAAACAATATATAAATACAGTATGTTTATCCTAAAGAACATGCTCTGATCAATAAATTATGGTGTTTTTATTTTCTCATATTAAAATATCTGTTTTCTGAAGAGGCTCAGAGAATGTGTATATTCCTCAAATGGACCCCAGAAATCTACTATGACAGGGATTTCCAAAAGAGTAAATTCTAAAGTTACAAATAAATTTGGGGAATATTGTATTGCATTAAGCTGTTTTATCCACTTTAGGATATCATTCTTGAAGAGGTGTTTGATAAGGAATCTATGATATTCTCATGCAATTGTGTTACTCTGCATGAGCTCACAAATCTAACTGCCACTGGTTATGTTTCTGCAGACTTAAGTATTCACCCAGTTCGTTTGAGCCTGGTATGTGACTAACTGATCCATAATTTCAAAAAGAACTCACCTGATGTTTGACATTTGCCCTGAATCAAGTTAAAGCTAACAAGGAAAAGAAACTATACATCTTAGAATCATCAGGCTGAATGACTAGAAAACAACACAGGGAGGTAGATATAGTCGATCTTCTGCTCCTCCTCACAGGTACTCTTTATTTCCCTTTTTTTCTAATTGTAAAAAAACTGGGGCAGTGATTGGGAGAGGATGTAGCCACACATGATTGCAGGAAAGGTGCCTGGCATGCAATCAGCTACACAACCTAATTCTCTGTGTGTGAGTGTGTGTGTGTGTGTGTGTGTGTGTGTGTGTAAAGAAGGCTATGAATTCAACACTGTAAATAATTAAAAATATAGACAAACTTTAAGTCTAGGGTTTGCTTGGGTTTTCGTCATTCTTATCTGGAGATCTATTATTTTCTCGAAAAAAATTTATCTAACACCTTTGTGATCCTTGTGCTATTTGCAGATAAATCAGTAGACCAAATGTAAAACTGGATTCATGGAGAGGTAAACAACATGACAGAATTCATCCTGCTGGGCCTGACAGAGAATCCAGATGTGCAGAAACTCTAGTTTGTCATGTTCATACTCATCTATATTCTCATCCTGGCAGGCAATTTATTTATTGTAGTGACCATTGCCAACAGCCCAGCCCTGGGCTCCCCCCCCTTTTTTTTTTCTGTCATTTTTGTCCTTTATTGATGGCTCCTTCTCTACTATCACAGCCACCAAAATGATATTTAACTTGGTCACTGAGAAGAAAGCTATCTTCTTTGTTGAGTGCCTGACTCAGGTCTTTGCAGAGCATTTCCTTGGAGGATCTGAGGTCACTCTGCTTGCAGTGATGGCCTATGACCACTACGTGACCATCTGCAGGCCCCTGCACTACAGGATCACACTGAACCAGTGGGTGAGTATTCTCCTGGTGGTCCTGTCCTGGGCTGCAGGATTTCTTCATATCTTGATTCAATCCCTTTCACTGGGTGGTTGCCTTTCTGTGGCCCCAATGTCATTGACCATTTCTTTTGTGATCTTCATCCTCTGCTAAAAGTCTCTTGCACAGACACTCACATATTTGGCCTCTTTGTTGCTGCCAACAGTGGCTTCATGTTTATGCTCAGTTTTTGTATTCTTATTACCTCCTATGTCTGCATCCTTTTGTTCCTAAGGTCTCATAGCTCTGAAGGATGGCAGAAAGCTCTCTCCACCTGTGCCTCACATATTACTGTGGTTGTCTTATTCTATGTACCCTGTATATTTGTATATCTTTGGTCTATGACCACCTTCCACATTAATAAGGATGTGGCTGTATTTTATATTAAGATAACACCCATGTTAAACCCTTTAATTTATACCCTTAGAAATGCAGAGGTGAAGAATGCCATGAGGAAGCTCTGGATTCAAAGAGTGTTCTTGGATAACAATTCATGTAAATTGAGAAAATAAAATGAAATATACTGATATTTTTCAAGCCAGTGATTTTAATTAAGAGATAATGCTCTTGCAGTCAGAATAAAAACTAATTACATTTTACCTGTTTTTTATCTGGAATCTTGAATATTTCCTCTTATAAAATGTCAATATTTAATTGAAAGGTAGCTAAAGTCCTTCCAATTAGAAACTCTGTGTATGTACAAAGTTTTGATCAATGAAACATTGATAATTGATATACAGTGTCACAGTCTGTAAAATCCATGTCAATATATATTCAGTAGAATAGTTATCCTCACATCTTCAAGTATAGTTTACATAACCAACAGCCCAACTACTGAAAATAAATTTAAAACCTTTATGGCTAAAAGTTTTGTCGCTAACACATCACTTTTATCTCAGCTACTGAAGTCAGTGTAGCCTTATCTTAGTGGGAAATAGGCATCAACCAGAAATGAATATATTTGGAGTAATGAGCGAAAATTTTTAAGACAAGCACCATTCCAAAATTAATATTGTTGTGCTGCACAACCCTGAGAAGACATGGTCATTGGAACTTCAATATGTCCAGAGTAAAGTATTTTCTTGTCTTAAGCCAAGGAGATTTGAGGTACAGCCATCGAGCAAACATGCACGTGATATACCCAGATGTAATATATATGTGGAACAAGTTTCCATCAAACATATCTACACAGCACTTCATCAGCAAAATATAATTTATTGGATGTATGTTATCTTTAGATAATAGGAATAAAAGTAGCTAGTACAAAAGAGATGATATATGAGAAATAAAGGCAAAAATTTGCACATTCAAATTTGAATAGAAAATTGTAGACTAACTGCATACCACTTGAGTTGTAGTAACCTAAATTGCAATACTAAAAGACAGATTTCAGTTAATAGAAGAGGATTCAGATGAAGACAGGGCAGTTTTTTTTTTTTAATTTATATTATTTTTCTTAAAGATACTTAGATAACATAAATGTTACATTAAAAATGTAGGGGATTCCCATATGCCCCACTCCCTACTCCTCCCACACTTTCCCACATTAACAACATCTTCCTTACTGTGGTACATTTGTTATAATTGATGAACACATATTGGAGCATTGCCACTAAGTGTGGATTATAGTTTAAATTTTAGGTTAAACTCACTTCTGTACAATTTTGTAAGTTATGGAAAGATGTATAATGGCCTTTGTCTGTCATTGCAACATCATTCAAGACAATTCTATTGTCCCGAAAATGACACCATATTACACTTATTTTTCCCTCTTCCTTCCCTCAAACCTCCGGTGGCCACAGCCTCCACATCAATGATAAAAGTTCCTCCATTGCTAAAATAACGATAAGTCTATAGTAGAATAAGTGTAAGTTACTCTAGTCCATCATTTTTTCCCCAATTCTGAAGACTCTGGGATGGTGGTGCCCAATCCACCTCTAATTGAGAGGGGATTTAGATCCCATGGGGCAAATGGATGGGACTATCTAGTTTGCAGTTGTAGAATCTCTGTTTGTTGGGATGTCATTGTCCATCATCAACTCTTTGTTAGCTGTACTGGGTGAGTCCAATGAACTGGAAGGTAGGTGTTGAAACTCTGTTGAGAGTCAATGTCCAACAGGCACCTGGAGACCCCAAAGATTTAAGTATCTTAGACATAAACCTATCAACTCTAGTACTATCTATAGGTTCAAATCAAAGAGCCGGAAGAGCCATGTGTAGGGAAACCACAGCAGAGTCCAACTCTGTCACACTGGAAAGCATAATTTCCAAAGTAGGGCCCACTGGCAGGGCACGAAACTCCTGAACTTTCACCACTGCCTATAATGTCTGGATGTCTCCAGAGCACTCAGGAGCCCCACTATTTGATGCAACATTTACTGTATCAGTTAATGAGATCATGCTGAGACGTGCATAAGCATGACCTCTGGAATGACCTCCCAAATCATTTTGAAGTCTGCTAGCCATATAAACTCATTTGTCTTTACGTTTTCCACCTTTTAGTCAAGGTCTTTTTCCAGTTGCATTGCTAGTTTGTGCTTGGTAGTAGTCCCTCAGTGCCAGGGAAGCTTATCCCCAAGAGTCATGCCCCATGACAGTGGGAAGGTAATTCATTTATATGCTGAGTTAGCCTTAGAGAAAGGCCACATTTGAGCAGCAAGGAGACTCTCAGTTGATAACTATTAAGCAACCTATAATACTAGGCTGTTTCAATTTTTTTTAAAAAAGGGTCATAAGTACAGTCATCAATATCAAGGGCCCATCAATGGTCCATCCTCCTTCACTAGTCACTGCCCCTGTACTTGGGGGATTCTTTCTGTCCCATTAAACTAGGTGGCAGAACTCCCCAGAATGGGAACTGGATATTCTTTCAGTTATTGTGTGGATTTCCACCCATTGTGACAATGCCCCATGAATATTTGGACTCATTCCTACATCTTATAGGTATGCCTCAGGTGAACTTCTTCCCATACATCCCCCATCAACTGACCCCCACACCAATGATCCTCCTCTGCCACAGCTGTAACCCTTCTGTGATCCAAAATTTCTTCACAAATGAAGCCAACAAAATAAATCAATGAAATTAATAAGAAAATGAAGTAATGATAGTTTTAAAAATCAAAAATAAAATACAAAAAATATGAAAAATTGAAATAATAAAAAAATTTTAAATTAAAAGATTTTGGTATTACTTCTTTCATCACTGTAATAACTGTTGACTTGCATGTACAGTGACATTTTCTTCCATTTATTCCCCCAGTGTTTAATTTTTCCATTTTATCTTCTAAGAAGCTGTAGGCTACAAAAAGTCACATACAGAATATTGGGAATTCCCATATACCCAACATACTTCCCCTTTGCCCTTTTTCCTTATTGATAACATTTTACATGTTGATGGTACATTTGTTACAATTGATGTACAAATATTCAAGCATTGCTACTAACCATGGTCAATGATTTACATTATGGTTTACATTTTGGACCATACACTTTTATAAATGCTGACGAAATTTAACATGGCCTGTTTCTATCATTGCAAGGTCATGTAGAACAATTTCAAAACCCCAAAAATGCCCCATGTTCCAGCTATTCTATTTCTCCCTCCCGCTCCCTTCAGGACTCACGGGAAAAAACCAAGTTTCACTCCTTGAAGTATAAAATTCATAGTTACTTGCAACAACATTGAGAGCCTGTCCTCCCCTATTAGGACTCCTTATGCTGTCGAAAGACTCCTGCCCTTGTATTTGAGAACATAGCAGGACTCCCCAGGATGTGAGTCCAAAACCTTCTTGTTCATTTTGTGGGTCTCCACCCATGGACACAATGCTCTATGATATGATGAACACTCATACACCCCCTAGAAGCCTGCCCCAGTTTTGCCCTATCCCGCATGGCCCCCACATCCAGCACCCCAATCTAGTAACCTTCCCCTGATGTATAAGGAGCAGTTGTTTTGAAAACCTTTGTGTTTTCACTTTTAACTATGTAAGTATTGAATTAAAAAGTTACTCCATAGCCAAGCATGGATCTCATGATATATGCATAAATATATATAATGCATATTGCTATTGAACAGTTAGTTAACAATTCATACTAAATTGGAGAACACTTTTTCTCATTTATGATCAATGTTTTCGTTTGCTAAAGTCAGCCAATGCAAAATACCAGAAATGGGTTTACTTTTATACTGGGAATTTATTAGGGTAAAGTCTTTGGTTCTAAAGTTGGGAAAATGTTCAAATAAAAGCTTCAGTAGAGATGGTATCTCGCCAAAGTTTCTCTGTTGGCAGATCCTTTGTTCCAGGTGTCAAGGCAAAATGGCAGCCAGACTTTGCTTTCTCCTCCAGACTCATTTTCTCACCCAGCTCAGCTGTGGGCCATCAGGCATATGGCTTGACTCTCCCTGGCCTATGTATCTTCAACTTTGGGCTGCTCCATTGATTCCAGCCTCTGGTCTCGCTTTCAGTCTCTCAGGGTTTATCTGTCTTTCTGCATTTGTAGGTGATCCTGGAGGTCTCTCTCACATGGCAGGGTAAAATGGCAGCTCTTTCTCTTTGTCTCTCTGCATGTTTCTCCCATTTACAAAGGACTCCACAAGAGGGCCCAGACCCACCCTGGGTCATGCCTCACTGAAGTATTACAATCAAGTCACTCAACTGTATCCAATCCAAACAAAGGATCCCATACCCACAGGAATGGATTAGCTCCAAGAACATGATCATTTCTGTGATCCAAAAAAGCTTCAAAATTTCACAATCACCAAATACCTATTAGCTCCCACCATGTTTTCAGCACCCATGTGTTGAAGAATGATCATGTGACTTTCTCACAGTAGTGATGTGTATCATACTCAGGCTGAAATGTTAAAGAGCCAGTGTGCTATGATCCAGCATTTGTTTTTCATTTTTCAGCAAGTATAGATTAAGCAACATATAATATTCAGTAACTATTATTATGTGGTTGCAGAGGGAAATACACCAAATGTAAGATATTGATGATGGTAGTAATATTTTGATGATGCTCTTTCATAGTTTGTAATAAATGTTTCACAACAATGTAAGGTGTTGTTGGTGGGGAGCCTTGTATTATGACATACATAATTGTTTTGTAAATTAATGAATTTTACTATTATTTATTGTTTATATATTTTCGTATATGAATGATATACTTCAATAAAATTTTATGTAAAAAAGGATTAACTACTGGTATGTATAACAATATGGACAAACTTTAAATGAATTATCAAAGTGAAAGGAGCCAGTCATAAGGGACTATGTAGTAATAAGTTCAATTTAAATGCCATTTTGAAAGAGGCAAAAATATAGGGACAGAGACTGGTAAGGGTTTGCCAAGGTTTCAAAGTAGGAGGAGGAGTTGAGTACAAATTGCACAGGAATACCTTCAGGGGATGTATCAATCAGTATGAGGGTTGTGGTGATGGTCAAACAACTTATATATTTACAAAATTCACAGAAATGTATAGTGTAAATCTTAACTTATTTAAAAATTCTAAACATATAGATTCTCTACCTTCTGTCAATAGACCATTAGAGAATATAATAGTAGATCAGATGCAATTTACAGTAGCAAGAGCAGAAACAGAATCCAAAACATTAAATTTACTGAAAAAAGTGCTAAATCTATAGGAAGAAAATGTAAAGCATTACTAATAGTACAAGTGAGGACTTCACAAATGGAAAAAAAGACCTACCATGTTCATAAATAGCAATTTTCATTCATCTAAAAATATAGTTTTCATAAATTAACCTTTAAAATCAATTTCATTGAGAGCATTAACCTAACATTGTTTTGTGCCTAACCTAACTTATTTAAAATTCAATGTGAAATATAAATATGCAGAAGTTGGCATAATTCTAATTTGGAATAATTATGAAGCAATATTAGGCTTCCCAGATATCTAACAGGATTACAGATTGAATGCAATTATATCATGTGTTAAAGGGCACATGAATAAAGAGATCAATGAAACAGAATAGAATACTGATATCTATTCATACACATGAAGATTTAAACTACAATAATGTTGTGGTTTCAAAAATGGTGAAAAGTTAATAGTGAACAACTATTTAAAAATTAACCACCTAAAACAACAATTAAAAGTCATTTTATATTTAACAGCTTATCTCAAAATAAATTCTAACTGAATCAAAAATTTTAAATATGAACCATAAAAAGAAAAAGTTGCTTAAAAATTAAATGTGAAAAAATGTGGAAAAAATGTGGAAGAACATTTTGGTAAGTGCAAAGGCAGAAAAGAAGTTTTAAGCAAGAAGAAGAAAATACTGAATGATCTGACTCTACCAATGAAATTTCAACTGTGGAAAAATCTATATGGCATAAAAATATTAAAAAATTACAAGAGACAAAATAACAATCATATGTATAATCATAAAAGGAATAAACCTTAGTGTATCATTAATTCATAAAATCAGAATGGAAAAATTCAATAATCAAAGAAAATAGATAAAGTATTATTAGACAATCAGATGAAATACAAAAATTAAAAATGAGAAAAGGTGCTCACAGTCAATTATATTTAGAGATTTCAAATAAGGCTTAAAAACAGAATTTCTATAACTCATCAGTTTGTCAAATTCATAAGTTTTTATCAAAAAATAGTTGTTCAGAATGTGGGCATTTACTTTCACAGACTGTGGGCAGGAATGTAGTTGGTACAACCTCAAGGATGGCATGTTGGAAATAACTGTGAGCATAAACATTTTAAATACATGTAAAGATTGACCCAAAATTTTCATTTCTGGGTACTCATACTTTTATGTGTTCAAAAAGACCTGTATTTATTATGGTGTGATTTGCTGTGGACAAAATGGGAAAAAACATGAAGCAAACTGTTTCCATTAATTTTAGTTCACTTTAACAAAGGAATATTATACAGTAAGGAGATAACTGTTTATGTGTTGATCTCTATGGACTGATATTGAGAGATCATGAAGACCTTAAGCAGTAAAATGCAAAATAGTCAACACACAGACATAATATATAAACATACACAGTATGTAATTATACATGTATTTGCAAAGATTATTATGTGAAGAATCCTAAGATACAGGGGACAGTAATTTTCTCTAGGGAGGACCACTGAAAGATGGATTGGATATTTATTTTTCAATCAATGCTATATTGCATGATTTGAATTTTACTATGCCTTTCATGTTTCATTTTTAAACATAGAATTTTACACACTAAAAATCACTTGTAAGGGGTAGCAGTTGTGGCTCAAGCTGTGGAGTCCCTGCTTCCCACATGCGAGGTGCTGGGTTTGGTTCCCAGTGCCTCCTTAAAAACAACAACAACAATAACAACAAAAAAAATCAACAAGCAAACAAATGAAAAAACCAACTCAGGGGAGCCTATGTGGCTCAGTGGTTGAGCGCTGGCTTCCCATATACAAGGTCCCAGGTTCAATTCTTGGCCCTGGTGTCTCAAAAAAAAAAAAATCATATATAAGGCTACTGACATGGAATATAGCGGATATCTATATAGCATTAATTGTTTTTAAATATTTTAATTACTCTAAAATGAAAAAGCATAAATGGCAGATCTTTAAACTTAAAACTAAGGCTGAGAGAGAAATAATAAAGCATTGCAAAACTAAAATCAGTGTAACATATCAGAACTTTCCATTTATTAAGTCATTACATATAATTTATTGACTCCCAATTATATATGCAATGTATTTTTCCAGAAGCATTAATAAACAAGACTTGTAGAGCTTACAGTCTAGCATGGAACCTATTATTAATGGCCCTATCATATCCTTAGTTCTTTCATTATAATTAATGTTTGAAGGAAAGGGAAGGGTGCATCAGATTTAATGTGACTTCTGGGTCCATGGAAATGTGTTCTAATGTCAAATGACTGTTTTCATAGTGGATGATGTGCTTATTTACTAGGTGATATTTCTGTCCATTTTCTCCACTGGCTTGTCTTAATATGACAGAAAAGTTTTCTTGTTTGCACTGTGGATCTATTTAAAAGGAATTCCATTATCCACACAAAAAGATAAAAGCTTTCCACTATGGAATATTTTACCAAATATGCATATAATTCTATAACTACATAAGAATTTTGCATCTAGCAATTTTCCAGGATTTATTTTTAACTAAGTTCTTTTCTAGTAACTTCAGAAAAGAAGTATTACCATTCAGATTTTTGTCCATCAAAGTCTCCTAGTTTGGTACTTGAGATTTTGAGGGGGCATTCTTATGCCTTCTTTATATAATGCTATAAGCCTAGAAATGTAAACACTGAAATAGTTATGTCAGTACTTAAAAGGCTATCATATTGGGAAGCGGGTGTGGCTCAATGAATAGAGCTCTCATTTACCATATGGGAGGCCCCAGGTTCGCTTCCTGGGGCCTCCTTGTGAGGGCAGGCCAGCCTGGGCTGCACGGTGGGCTGATGCAGCAAGACCTCACAGCAAGGGGGAGATAAGCAGACACAGAAAAAACACACAGCAAATGGATACAGCAAACACAAGCAGCAAGTGGTGGATAAATAAATAAATCTTTAAAAAAAAAAAAAAGGCTATCATATTCTCCCAATACAGCCAAAGATCATGGTATGTTTTATCCCTTTTTTATCCCTTAACATCCCAACTTTATTTTGAGTTTTGCAATTAGAGTGTATCCAAGACAATTTTTCACTTTATTAAATTTACTGGGATTTTCCACGAAATAAGGAAGAGCATCCACATGTAAAAATGCTGCTTCAACAATACATCATTGGATTCAGGAACATATAACATGGAGAAAAAAGAACCCCAAAACCCTTATGGGAATATTGCCCTTCTAAAAGAAAATATCCAACTTCTCAGTTTATACTGATGAAGGTGATGATTTATCAGCCATTTCTCTATTTGCCCTTGAAACTTTTTATTCCTTTTATTTAATCCTCAATTTATTCTTCCTTGAAGTCTGATTGTATATGTTAGAAATTTTTCTCCACTTTAGATGGGAGAATTATTTTTCAGTTATTCAATATTTTAGGAATTTTATGCTATGCCAATGTTGTGTCAGGTACTATGCTATGAGCAAGGAATAAATAATAACACATGAAAAACAAAGGAAAAAATTCCTTCTGCATTGACTTTATAATCTTGTAATAGAGTCAGATAATGACTAAGCAACTGATTAATAAAGTAATCATAGTCTTTGATAAGTGCTATTGATATAGCAGATAGATAGGAAATTTTTATGGGTTTGAGTCTTTTGTGGACCCCAGCATATTATGTTCTTAAGCTAATCCATTCCTTTGTGTGTGGGATCCTTTGATTGCACTGGATTTAGTTAAGGCAACTTTTGAATATATATCACTTTTGATTAGATCACTTTAGGGCATTTGATTGGACTAAGTCAGTATGGCATGGCCCAGATTAAATCGCTGCCCTCTTGCTGGAGTCTCATGTAAATGGAGAACTGAAAGTAGAAACACAAAGGGAAACTGATCTCCATTTTTACCCTGCCATGTGATGGAGAACTCCAGTATTGCCTATAGTTTGGGAAAGACAGAGAAACCCAGAGAGGCTGAGAAAGAGAGAGAGGAGAGGCTAGAATAAGCCTGAAGCTGAAGAGATGAGGTCTGGGAATAGATGAACCATATGCCTGATAACTCACAGCTGAGTTTGGAAGAAAGTAAACTTGGAAGAGAAAGCAGAGATTGGCTGCTGTTTTAGTAAGCCAAAGGGGTGCTGATTCAAAATACCAGAAATCATTTGGTTTTTATAAAGGGTATTTATTTGGGGTAGAAGCTTACAGTCACAAGGCCGTAAAAAGTCCAACTCAAGATAACATAAGAGATACTTTCTCACTGCGATTCTGCCGCCACGTGTTGATACAAGATGGCAGGTGATGTCTCTGACTTCCTCTTCCTCCCAAGGCTCTGTGGTCTCAGCTTCTTCCAATCTCAGCTGCAGCCTGGGAAAAGTCTTGTTCTCTCTCCTGGGGCTCGTTTCTCTCCAGTATCAGCTGCTCTGCTCTCTCCACAAGGCCAGCCGTAAACTGTCAGGCAAACAGCTGGTCTCTCTTCCCCTGGTCTCTGCTGTGTCTAATGGAGCCTTCTCACATGTCTGCTTCTCTGTGTGCTTACTTCCTGGGCTCCAGGATCAAAACTCCAACTAACTCCTCTGTCTTGTCATTTTCTTTGTGAGTCCCCACCAACTTCCTACTGACATGGCCCAATCAAAGCCTTAATCATAATTTGATCAAGTAAGAGTGAAACTTCTGAATCCAATACAATCCAGTATCCCCAGAGGAAAAGACAAGTTCACAAACATAATCCAATATCTATTTTTGGATTTCATAAACAATACCAAACTGCTACAGCTGCCACCTTGCTTTGCCACATGGCAGGAGTCCAGGATCACCAGAAGCCAATCATTGGTGAGAAAGCATCTCTGATGCTGCCTTGATTTGGACATTTTCACAGGTTCAGAATTGTAGTGTTTACCCTAATAAATTCCTTTTATAAAAGCCAAGCCAGGGAGTGGATGCAGCTCAAGATTTTGAGTGCTTGCTTCCCATGTACGAGCTCCAAGATTCGATCCCTGGTACCTCCTGAAAAACAAACAAAAACAGACAAACAAATGAAAAAAATCAACTCTCATTGGGGAACAAATGTAGCTCAGTGGTTGACCTCCTTCTTCCCATGTGCAAGGTCCTGGGTTCAATCCATAGTACTTTCTAAAAAAAAAAAAAATCCAACATATTTCTGGTATTTTTGCATTGGATTCTTTAGCAAATTAAAACAGAAATTAATAGAAAATGGAAGGGAGAATTCTGTAGATGAAGTAGTCAGAGAAAGACCTTTCCTAAAGGTGTTATTTAAGCTGAGATCTTAATGATGAAAAGTACTGTTACATGTAAAAAGACCCAATTGTGGAGCAAGTGTCTATATGATGTGTCATAAGAACACAGGGGTAGTATTAGTAGTTTTCTCAATTAGCCAGTGGCAGCAAGGCCCTGGTGTCATCAGCAATGGTAGCTTCCTTAACAGGTCATGCCTGCACAGGTGCATGTCTTCATGTTTTTTCTGGTGGATCTACAATGCTTCTGTAACTCCACTCCTTCCAAAGATTCTTTAAGCTATTTAAGTGTATATAATAAATCTCTTCTTGCCAGACACAATTTTTATCTTCAGATAGTAGGAAATTGACAAATATACCAAACTCAACTAAAATTCTCCATTTCAGTTGTCACAAATATTGGTATGTCATAAATACAGATGCATTTCAGTTAACAAGAGCACTTCAAAAAATGCAATCACTCTTAAAAAAAAAAAAACACTCTCCACTAGAAACTGTTTAAAAATGTAGGCTATTGACCCAAATGTTATTGATTCAAATCCTACATTTAGGGTGAGTAGGTGGGGGATGATGAAGAAATTGCTGCTTAATCAATACAGAGCTTCTTTTTGGGATGTTGAAAATTTTTTGGTAATGGATGGTGGTGGTGGCAGCCCAATGTGTTAACGTAATTACTGCCACAAAATTGTATTCTTGAAAATGGTTAACAGGGGAAATTTTACATGTGTGTGTGTGTGTGTGTGTAGATAGATAGATAGATAGATAGATAGATAGATAGATAGATAGATAGATAGGTATCCACAATAAAAATAAAAGATAACAAAACAAAAATCCAACCTGGACATCCAGTAGTTCTGCAACATCAAGTAAGTTATTTAAATTATTCAAACTTTAGTTAATCTTATGGAAAACAGTAATAATATATGTATTTCATAAGTGTCTTAAAGTTTTAAAAAGGGCAATACCTTCAAAGTATCTAAATAATGTAGTACAAAAATACTAGCTTTCCCCCACAATTATTATTATGAAATAGCTATCTTATTTGCCATAAAGAAATAATTAAATTTGTGGTTGCTGTTAGCTTTATTTTGATTTAGAAGTCATTCAGCTTTTAAGGTGAAATATTCAGAGTGTTAATTTCATCTATCGTCCCTTAATTTTCTTAGATTTACTCTGAAAAATATGTAAGTTCCTCATGGCCTTTTATATAACATATACATACAATTGAATAATAAATACAATCATAGATTTTTAGAAGTCAGACAGGAAAGCAACACTGATGAGGATGTGAGGGAGGCAACAAAGACAATGACATTTACTAAGCACATACTGAGTAGCAGGCACTACCTCATCTAATGCATAATATAACTCTATGAAATCTTGTACATATGAACCAAGATTAAAATAAACCTAAGGTCATTTGAAAGGCATGTGCTTTCATAATATTTTTATTTATTTTATTATTTTTTATTTTACTTTTAAAAGAAGTTGTATTTATTTATTTTTTAATATGCATTTTTAATTTTTTTTAAAGATACTTAATTTACATAAATGTGACACAAAATAATAGAAGGGTACCCATATACCCCGCTGCCCACATCTCCTACACCATCCCAAATAAACAACATCCTTCATTAGTGTGGCACATTAATTGCAATTGATAAATGCATCCTGGGGCATTGCCACTGCGCATGGGCCATAGTTCACATTGTAGTTTACACTCTCTCCCACACAACTCTGCAGGTTATGGCAAGATATATAATGGCCTATATCTGTCATGCAATGTTATTCAGGACGATTCCCAAGTCCCAAAAAAGCCCCCGTATTACACCTCTTTTTCCCTCTCCCTAAACCCATATCCTCCAGTGGCCACTATCTCCACATCAATGTTGTAATTTCTTCCATTACTAGAATCACAATAAGTCTATAGTAGAATACCAGTAAGTCCACTCTAGTCCATAGTTCATTCCCCAATCCTGAGAATTCTGGTGATGTCAACCCCACCTCTAATTGAGAGGGGTCTTCCATCCCATAGAGCCAATAAATGGTACTCTCTTGCTTGCAGTTGTAGGCTCTCTTGTTTCTTTGGTATGGTGGTTGTCAATCCTCACCTCCTGGTTAGTAATCTTAGGTGAGTCCAATGAACTGGATAGTAATGTTGGAACTCTGCTGAGGCTCAGGGCACAGCTGGCAAACGGACACCCCAAAGATTAAAGTCTCTTGGATGTACACCTAACAACTCCAGCACTAACTATTGGTTCAAACAAAAGGGAAAGAAGAGGCATGTGTAGAGAAGTCACATCTGAGTCCAACTGTGTCACACTCGGGAGCACAATCTCTGAAGTAGGGCCCATTGGCAAGGCACCAAACTCTTGAGATATTTGCCATGACCGCAGTACCTGGGGGTTTCCAGAGCCTTCAGGAGTCCCACTTTTTGGGGTAGTGTCCACTTTGGCAGTCTATGAGATCCTGCTGAAACATACATAAGCATTACCTCTCTGATGACCACCCAACTCATTTTGAATTCCCTTAGCCATATAAACTGATTTGTCTTTACCTTTTCCCCCTTTTATTCAAGATCTTTTGCCAGTTGTAGCACCAGCCAGTGACTGATAGTAATCCCTTTGTGCCAGGGAGGCTCTTCCCTGGAAGTCAAGTCCTTCACTGTGGAGAAGGTAATGCATCCACATGCTGAGTTCCCCTGAGAGAGAAGCCACATTTGAGCAACAAAGAGGCTCTCAGGAAATAACTATTATGCACCCTAGAACACTAGGCCAAGTTGCAAATTCAAAATCAAAAGGCTCATAAGCATAGTCATCAATATCAAGGGCCCATCAATGGACCATTCTTCTTAACTCGTCATTGCACCTTTACTTGGGGGATTTTTGCTGCTCCATAAGAGGATGTGGCAGAGCTCCGCAGGATGGAGATTCTACAATCCTTTGGCTGTGAATCTTTACCCATTTTGGCAATTCCACATGAATATATGAATATATTTATATGCCTTATATGTATGCCCAGGTGAACTTCCTCCCATTTATCTCCCATGTATATGTCATGTACATCCCATGGGGGATACATGAGACCCCAGTCCATTGATCTTCCCCTGCCATAGTTGTGAACCTTCTGTGATCCAAATCTTTAAAAATGAAATAAAAAATATTGCCAAATTCGATTAATAGGAAAATAAATAATAATGATAGGTTTAAACATTAGAATAAAATACATAATAATTTAGAAAAACTAAAACTAAAATAAAGTAAAAAATGGGGTTTTAACAAAATGAAAAATAAACTTGAAGATCTAACTGCATACCTGGAAGAAATAGAGAAAGAACAGTAAACTAATCTCAAACCAAGCCAAAGGAAAGAAATAGTGAAGATCATAGAAGAAATCAATAAAATAAAAAAAAGAGAAAACAATTGTGAGAATCAACAAAACTAAAAGTTGGTTCTTTGAGAAGATCAATAAAAATTGACAAACCCTTAGCTAGACTGCCTAAGAAAAATAGAGAAGACACAAATAAATAAAATCAGAAATGAGAGGGGGCATTACCACTGACACATAGAAATAAAAGAGATCATAAGTGAATACTATGAACAACTGTATGCCAAAAAGTAGAAAACAGATGAGATGGACAAATTCCTGGAAACACATGAACCACCTAGACTACTTTTAGAAGAAATAGAAGACCTCAACAAATCAATCAACAAGGGAAGAGATTGAAATATCCATCAAAAACCTCCCAAAGATGAAAATCCTGGGACCAGATGGATTCACAGCAGAATTCTACCAATCATTCAAAGATGAACTAATACCTGTCTTGCTCAAGCTCTTCCAAAAAAATTGAACAGGTAAGAATGCTACCGAACTCATTCTAAGAGGCCAACATCACCCTAATACCAAAACCAGATAAAGACACTACAAAAAATAAAAATTACCAACCAATATCTCTAATGAATATAGATGAAGAATCCTCAACAAAATACTTGTAAAAAGAATCCAAAAGCACATTAAAAGAATTATACACCATGATTAAGTGGGTTTTATCCCAGGTATGCTAGGGTGGTTCAACACAAGAAAATCAATTAGCATAATAAACTACATTGATAAATTGAAGAAGAAGAATCACATGATCCTCTCGAGTGATGGAGAAAAAGCATTTGACAAAATACAGCACCTTTTCTTGATAAAAACACTTAAAAAGATAAGAATAGAAGGAAGCTTTCTCAATATGGTAAAGTGCATAAATGAAAAACCTACAGCTAGCATTGTGCTCAATGGTGAAAGACTGAAAGCTTTCCCACTGAGGTCACAAACAAGACAAGGATGCCCACTGTCACCATTATTATGCAATATTGTTCTAGAAATTCTAGCTAGAGCAATTAATCTAGACAAAGAAATAAAAGGCAACAAAACAGGCAAGGAAGAATTAAAACTTTCACTATTCATTGATGACTTGTTCCTGTATCTAGAAAATCCTGAAAAAAATCCACAAAAAAGCTACTAGAATTAATAAACAAGTTCAGCAAAGTGGCATGATACAAGTTAATACACAAAAAATAAGAGCGTTTTTATATACTACTGATGTGCACTATGAGGAGGAAATCAGAAAAATAATCCCATTCATAATAACAACTAAACCAATCAAATATTTAGGAGTAAACCTAATCAAGAACATAAAGAATCTGCATTCAGAAAACTACAATAATTGCAAAAAGAAAATGAAAAACACTTAACTGGAAGGACATTCCATGTTCATGGATTGGAAGACTAAATATCTTTAAGATGTCAATTCTACCAAAACTGATTTACAGATTCAATGCAATCCCAATAAATATCCCAACAGCATTTTTTTTGTGGAAATTGAAAAGCTAATTATCAAATTTATTTTAAAGGGTAAGGGACCATGAATGGCAGAAATGTCTTTAAAAAAGAAGAATGAAGTTGGAGGACTCTCACTTCCTGACTTTAGAGCATATTACTTAGGTACAGTGGTGAAAACAGCATGGTACTGGCATAAGGACAGACAGATTGACCAATAGAACTGAATCAAGAACTAAAAAATTGACCTAAAAATTGAACTAAAAATTACATCTACAGTCAAGTGATTTTTGACAAGGCTGTTAAGCCCACCCAGCCGGGCCAGAGCAGTCTATTCATGAAATGGTGCTGGGAGAACTGGATAGCCATATTCGAAAGAAAGAAAGAGGAACACTATCTCACACCTTATAAAAAAACTACCTCAAAACGGATCAAGGACTTAAATATAAAAACAACAACCATAAAATTCCTAGAAGGAAATGTAGGAAAACATCTTCAATATCTTGTGGTAGGCAGTAGTTTCTTAAACTTACCCACAATGCATGAGCAACAAAAGCAAAAATAGATAAATGTGACCTCCTCAAAATACAACACTTTTGCACCTCAAAGGACTTTGTCAAAAGGGGGAAAAGGCAGCAGATTCAATGGGAGAAAATATTTGGCAATCCCATATCTGATAATGGAGTTTAATATTCATCATATATAAGGAGATCATACAACTCAACAATAAAAAGACAAAGTATCTGATTAAAAAACGGGCCAAAGACTTGAAAAGACAGCTGTCCAAAGAAGAAATACAAATGGCGAAGAAACACATGAAAAAATGTTCAACATCACTAGCAATAAGGGAAATGCAAATCAAAACTACAATGAGATATCCTTTCACACCTATTAGACAGGATGCTATTAAAAAGTCAGAAAACTGTAAATGTTGGAGAGGAAGTGGAGAGAGAGGAACACGTATTCACTGTTGGTGGGAATGTAGACTGGTACAGCCACTGTGGAGGACAGTTTGGCAGTTCCTAACAAGTTTGTATATAGTCTTGCCTTTGTATAAATTGCTAGGTTATATACCCAGAAGAACAGAGCAGTTACAGTAATAGATATTTGTATACAGATGTTCATAGCAGCGTTATTCATGATAGCAAAATTTGAAACAACCCAGGTGTCCATCAATTGATGAATGGATAAACAAATTGTGGATTATACACATGATGGACTATTATGCAGTGGTAAGATAAAATGAAGTCGTGAAACATATGACAACATGGATTAAGCTGGAGGACATTATGTTGAGTGAAGCAAGCCAGACACAAAAGGACAAACATTGTATGACTGCCCTATTATGAACTAAATATATTATGTGAAATATAAATATTCACATAATATATATATAATATATAATATTATATTTAAATAAATATAAATATAATGGAAAAATGTGACCATTTTTCCCTGAAGCTGAACAAATATACTACTACACAATGTTAATATCTGACAAAAAAAGAAAAAAAGAAACAACATTGTACTAAGCAAAGTAGACCAGATACAGAGTACTACATATTGTATGATTCCATTTATGTAAAATGTAATTATACATCAATTCATAAAGGTGAAAGATTAGTTGTTTTGTAGGTCTGAGGAAGGAATGCTAAGGCAGTTGGAGTCTTTCTTTATGAAGTAATGAAATTGCTCTAGAATTTTTAGATGATGAATGTACAACATTGTGATTATACTAAAAACCATTGATTATACACTGGATAGATTAGCTAGAAACAGCAGCTATGTTCAGTGGGGGAAGTATAGAGAGATTGAGAGGTGAGGAATTTTCTTGTTTGTTTCTTTGTCTGCTTATTATTATTATTATTGAAATAATGAAAATGCTCTAATTATGATTGAAGTGATGAATGCACAACTCCGTGGTTATAGCAAATACAATTGATTGTACACCTTGGTAAATTGTATGCTTTATTAATATGTATCAATGAAATTGATTTTAAAAAATGAAACTCATGCAATATGGAATCCACAAATTTTAAAAGAATAAACAAACTGAAAAATAAATTTTATCTAGATTAAAAAAAAGCAAGAGAGAGATTGGCTCTAAATTTCTTGTGATGTCTTTGTATGAATGTCACACTGGCTTAATAGAATGAGTAAGGAAATATTTCTGCCACTTCAATTTTTAGGAAGAGTTTAGGAAGTGTTGGTGTTAATTTTTCTTTAAATATTTGGTGGAAATCACTAGTGAATCCATCAGTTACTGAAAAATTCACTAGTGAATCCTGACTGATGCTTTTTGTTCTAGTTTGCTAAGCTGCTCAAAGCATATACCGTGAAATGTGTTGGCTTTACAATGGAAATTTATGAGCTTACAAACTTATAGTTCTGAGACCATCAAAACATCAAAATCAATCCATCATCAAGACAGTACCTTCTTCCTGAAAACCATCTGCCAGTGATCCTGGACTCCTTTGTCATGTTGCAATTCACATGGTGGTCTCTTCTGGCCTCTCCCTTCTCTCTGGTGTTTCCTTGCATCCAGATATTTGCTTGTGTGGTTTTCTCTCTTCCTCTGAACTTCATTCTTTATAAAGGACTCCAGTAAGAGGATTAAGACCCACCCTGAATGAGGTGGGTCACATCTTATCTTAAGTTCCTACACACCAAAAGATCCTACTTATAATGGGTTCACACCTACACGAAGGCGTTAACTTTAAGAAAATACTTTTTAGGCGTACAAACAGCTTCAAATCACCACACTCTTCCAACCTCAATTTGTACTGATAGCTCTTCTAGATAGAGGAAAGAACTTACTCTATCCAAGTCAGAGCATCTGTGGATTTTGCCATGGTCCCTGTCTTCTCACATGAATGAGGCACCTTCTGGTATTATCAATCACATAACTTTTTCCTTAAATTCAGGCAAAGACATTAGTTACATAAGGGACATTTTTAGCCTATATAAGTGTTCAAGGCATTAGAGTTTCAGATAATGGAGGTAGGAGATTTGTGGGTCTGGAGTCAACAGTACAAAGGTTAAATTCCATCTTAAAAGATTATGAAAACCAATGATCCTCCCTGCCCCAGTTGTAACTCTTCTGTGATCCAACGATTCTTTAAAAATAAAGCCAATAAAATAGCCAAATACAATTAATAGGAAAATGAAATAATAGTAGTAGGTTTAAATATAAGGAATGAAATACATAAAAATTTAAAGAAAACTAAAAAGATAAAATTTAAAGATAGGAATATTAAAAATAATGAAAAATATTTTTAAAAATTTTGACATTTTGCCTTTCATCACTGTAATATCTGTTTTACTGTATGTACAGTGACATTTTCTTCCATTTATTCCCTAGTGTCTTACTTTTTTGCATTTTGTTTTCAAAGAAGTTTTAGGTCACAGTAAAGTCACATACAGAATACATGGGACTCCCATAAATGCAACATCCTCCCCCATTCCCCTCTTCCTGTATTAAGACCTTTTTATATGTGGATGGTACATTTGTTACAACTGATATACAAATAGTGAAACATAGCTACTAACAATGGTCAATGGTTTACATTAAGGTTTACATTTTAGACCGTACACTTTCATAAATTTTGATGATATTTAACATGGCCTGTGTCCATTATTCCAAGATCATGTAGAACACCTCCATTGCCCGCCAAGTACTCCCTGTTCCATCTAATCTATTCCTCCTTTTCCCTCCCCTCCGGGCCCATGGCGACCACTCAGCTTCATTCCTTGGATGAAAAGATTCATAGTTACTTGCAACAACATTGAGGTCTTGACACACTGATTTGTCCTCCCCTATTAATAACTGCCCATGCTCTCGAGAGACTCCCACTCCTGTGTTTGAGAACACATTGGTCCTCCCCAGGATGGGAGTCCAGCTACTCATTGTGTGGGTCTCCACCCACTGATACAACACAGTATGACAAAATGATGACTCACACACTCCCTAGAAGCCTGCCACAGGTGGGCCTTGTCCCGAATGATCCCCCATCCAACACCCTAAACCAGTAACCCTTCCTTATCTTATTATCATAAGAGCATTCCCAACTTTGTCCTTTCAAACACATACCCTCCAATCTAGTCTTCACCTGGTCCCTCGCCCAACCTTCCCCCAGTTCCATGGACCACCCTCACCCTCCCTAGTCTACCCTCCTCTCAGGGGTGTCAGTGATGGGGGATACATGGGAGGAAGTTCACCTGGACATACATTTAAGTTCTAAAAATGTGTTCAAAAAATCACGGGGCATTGTCACAGTGGGTGGAGATTCACACAATAACCGAGAGAACATTGAATTTCCATCCTGGAGAGCTCTGTCATGTTCTCTAATGGAGCAGTAACTGTCCCCAAAGTGCAAGGGCAATGACTGGTGAAGCAGGATGTTCTATTGATGGACCCTTGATATTGATGACTATGCTTGTGAGCCTTTGCTTTTGAAATTGCAACTTAGCCTAGTGTTGTATGTCCATGAGACTTGAATCTCTGGGCTGTCCATGTGCTGGCTGGGTCCTGAGCCTCAGTGGAGTTGCAGCACCTACACTGCAGTTCATTGGACTCACCCAGGACAGCTAATTGGTAGGTGAGGATGGACAACAACAACACCAAGGAACTGAGAGTCTACAACTGCAAGCAAGAGAGTCCCATCTAAGAGCCATATGGGATTGAAGTCATCTCTCAATTAGAGGTAGAGTAGGCATCACCATCCCAGCATCCTCAGTATTGGGGAATAAAATATGCACTAGAATGGACTTACTGGTATTCTACTATAGATTTTTTGTGATTCTAGCAATAGAAGAAATTATGTCACTGATGTGGAGACAGTGGCCACTGGAGGTGCTGAAATTAGGGAAAGGGAAAAACAAGTGTGTTATGGGGGCATTTTCAGGACTTGGAATTGACCTGGGTGACATTACTGTGACAGATACAGGCCATTATATATCTTTCTTATTTTTTAATGTAAGCATTAAGGGCTATAAATTTCCCTCTCAGCACTGCCTTTGCAGTGCCCCATTGGTTTTGGGATGCAATGCTCTATAGACGTCTGTTAGGTCTAGTTCATTTATCATATTATTCAAGTTCTCTGTTTCTTTCTTTATCCTCTGTCTAGATATTCTATCCAATACTGAAAGTGGTATACTGAAGTCTCCAACAATTATTGTAGAGACATCTATCTCTCCCTTCAGCTTTGCCAGTGTGTGCCTCATGTATCTTGGGGCACTGAGGTTAGGTGCATAAATATTTAGAATAGTTAATTCTTGTTGTTGAATTGCCCCTCTTTATTAATATATAATGACCATCTTTATCCCTTATAACAGTTTTGCATTTAAAATCTATTTTGTCCAGTATTAGTATTGCTACTCCAGCACTGTTTTGGTTACTAATTGTATAGAATATCTTTTCCCAACCTTTCACTTTTAGTCTAGTTGTTTCCTTATGTCTGAGGTGAGTCTCCTGTAGACAACATATAGATGGGTCATATTATTTTTAATCCATTCTATCAGTCTGTACCTTTTGATTGGGGAGTTCAAGCAATAAACATACAATTTGATAATTGTAAAGGCATTACTTATTTCATCCATTTTACCTTTAGTTTTGAGTTGTCATATCATACAATAGTCTATGTTTTTATCCTTTCTAATATACTTCATTTCTACACTCTTCTCCAAGTCTCTTGCCCTTGCTTTTTCCTTTCAGGCTACAGCACTCCTTTTAGCATCTCTTTTAATTCTGGTCTTTTGGTAACATATTCTATAAGTTTTTGTTTCTTTGTGAAGTCTTTGAACTCTTCTTCATTTTTGAAGGGCAGCTTTGCCAGATACAGAATTCTTGGCTGGCAGTTTTTTTTCTTTCAATATATTAAACATATCATAGTGCCTTCTTCTCTCTTCCATGGTTTTGATGAGAGGACAGCACTTAATTTTATCGCGTTTCCCTTGTATGTGATGCTTTGTTTCTCTCTTGCTGCTTTCAAAATCCTCTTTTTAACTCTGATATTTGTCATTCTGAATATTAAGTGTCTCAGAGTAAATCTATTTGTGTTTATTCTGTTTGGGGTGCATTGTCCTTCTTGGGCTTTGGTTTTTATGTCGTTCATAAGTGTAGGGAAGTTTTCAGTCATTATTTCCTCAAATATTCTTTCTGTCCGTTTTCCATTCTCTTCTCCTTCTGGGATTATATAATACATATGTTTTTGTGTTTCCCATTGACTTTCAATTCCCTGAGTCCCGGTTCCATTTTTTCCGTTCTCTTATCTTTCTGTTCTCCTGTCTATTCCAGTTCAGATGTTCTGTCTTCAAAATCACTAATTCTGCTTTCAAGCATTTCAATTCTGCTCTTATGTGCCTCTACTGTATTTTTAATCTCATCCTTTATGTCTTATATTCCCATAAGGTTAGTTACTTGTCTTTGCAGACTTTCAAATTGTTCTTCATGCTCACCCAGTGTCTTCTTAATATCCTTTATGTCTTTAGTCACGTTTTCTTTCAATTTCTTTAAATTGATTTACAAGAGTTGTGTGATTATCATTGATTGTCTCAAATCCTGTATCTCTTCAGCATATTTTGTTAGTTCCTTTGGCAGGGCCATCTCTTCCTGTCTCCTAGTATGGGTCAAAATTTTTTTTGCTGATGTCAAGGCATCTGATATGTTAGTGAATTTATTCTGATGGCCAATTTCTCTCTCTTGTCTATTGTTATTACTTTTTCACAGCTCTTTGATATTTGGTTCAACTTTTCCTAAGTCTTTAAAATTGCCCAGCTTAAGTTACCAGAAATTGTACCAGGGACTCGCTAATGGAATACAGACTTTCTCTCAGCGGTGATATAAAGAATGCTCTATAAGCAGTGTCTCTTCATGTAATTTCCAGAATGGCCAGCAGATGGTGCTATTGGCGCATGTTTCCACAAAGGTGTATCATAGGTATTCCTTTGTTTTCCTCTGGCCAGAGCCGAGATTCAAAGTGGGATTTGCTGGCTGAATTCACTGAAGAAAACATCCTGACTCCCCCACCCTATATCCTTGTAAAAACTGGCAGGGTGGAAGACATCTGCTACCCTCTGGGTCAGCTTCAATGAGCCAAGGGTTTTACCATGGGCTGAATGTCTAAGCAGTGGGGGAGGGGAGCCCTTCCTGGTGGCCATGAGGTTTAGTTTGTTGTTTTGACTTCTTCAATTCCCTGTTCCTCAACCTCCTGGGAGTTGTAAGCACTGTCCTGGGCTGCTGATCCCCAAAGCAGGTCTCTCTGGCAGCTTTAGACTGTTTCTACATTGCTTTTGTGAGAGCGCTGAGCCTGATCTGCTCATCCGATGCCATGTTCCTCTCTATTTAACAGAAGCGTAAAAACCCTAAAGAAAATGCTAACAAATCAAATCCAAAAGCATATGAAAAAATTATACTTTATGACCTATTGGAATTTATCCCAGGAATGAACTGAGTGGTTCAAATATGGGAATCAATCCACCTACTCACTTTAATAAAATGAAGGAAATAAAAACCACATGATCATTTCAATTGATCCAAAAAAGCTGTTGAAAAAAATGCTACCCCTTTCATGACAAAACACTCTACAAACCAGGAATAGAAGTGAACTTCTTAATCCTAATAAAGGGCATCTTTGAAAAATCCACAGTTATTACTATACTTAATAGAAAAAGACTGAAAACTTTCCTTATAAAATCTGAAATAAGATATGATTTGGTTCTCACTATTTTAATTTCGTATTGTGCTAGAAGTGCTATCCAGGGCCATTAAAGAAGAAAAAGGGAGAAAAAAGGCATGCAAAATGAAAAGGAAGAAATAGAACTATTCTGTTCAAAGATGGCTAGATCTTATGTGTAGAAAATGCTAAATATGCACAAATTCTATAAGAGCAAATATATTAAGCAATGCTACAAGGTATAAGATGAACATACAAAAGTCAGCTGTATTCCTTAACACTAGCAATGAGCAACCTGAAATTGAAATTAAGAAAATTCCATTCACAATAGCATCAAAAAGAGTAAAATATTTAGTAGTAATTTAACCACTGTGGTGCAAACCTTGTACTGAAGACTACAGAACATTTTTGAAAGATATTAGAGAAAATCTAAATAAATTGGAAAGCATCTTGCATTCATGCATTGAAAGATGTGAAATAATTACTGTTGCAATACTTCCCAAAGTAGTCCTAAATTCAATGCAATCCCATTCAAAATCCCAGTTGCCTTTCTTGAAGAAATTGAAAAACAGGTTGGAAAATTCATATGGAATTGCAAGGTACCCAGAATAGTCAAAAGAATAGAAAAACAATTATGAGAGAACAAAGTAGGAGAACTTTCACTGATATCAAAATGTACCATAAGGCTGCAATAATCAAAGCAGTTCTGGGAAGCAGATGTGGCTCAGGCGACTGGGCTCCCGCCTACCATATGGGAGGTCGCTGGTTCTGATCCTTGTGCCTCCTGAGAGACACAACAAAGCAGGGATCTCCATGTCTTTAGATAGTTGAAGTTATCATATTTGTGTTATGTTTTATATATTTTTGCTTAACAATCCTTTCACCATTCAGACATAGGTACATATTTATCTAACTGTTTTCTATATTTAAACAGATTTATATATTTTGTAAAGTTTTTAATATATACTTTAAATTTTTTTCTTACTTCTTTTTCCCATTATTTGTAATAATATACAGAAAAGAATTATGCTGATTTGAAAAAATGCCTATTGGTTATTGAATATGTTTTACTACTACCAGTACTATAGTCATAATATTTTTTCAATACTCTTTAAATTGATATCATCGAGGAATCGACCATAATTTATTCTTATTCAGCTTATCTGTGTTCATCTTTTTAATAGTATTTTTAAAATATCATTGAATTTATTTACCAAGTCTTATATTTTTTATTTTCTGATGTATTTGTTCCTGCATTCAAAATTTATCCTAATATAACTGGTAATTTTTTTTTAACTTCATGAGGTGAGTACTTAGTTCAATTATAATGTCAGTTATTTCATTTATTTTCTCTCTTGATATTATAATGAGCAAATATTTATAGCTAAGAATATTAAGGTATATATTTTAATTTGGTTCTTTTATAAAAAATTCAGAAGTATGTAGAAAACTACATTTTACCTTTAGGATACAAACTTTGACAAAATATAATGATGTTTTTCAATTCTTCTATACCTTTTTTTATTATTCCTACATTATATATGAAAAAGTTTAGGCTCACTAATACAAAGGGCCATACAAACTCGTATGGCAACTTATCAGTTAAAACAGAATACAAAAATAATCTGCTATACTAGAGAATATGCTTTGTCCATTAAATTATGGTGATTTTGCTACATCAAATTAAAGTATTCCTGTTTTCAGAACATATTCAGAGAGCATTTCAAAATCTTCCTCAACATGAGTTTTGATTTGCAAAATGCCACTGAAATATAAACATAACTAAAGTTCCACAATAGTGAATTCAGGAGTTTCAAGTAATTTGGGTATATATACATTGCATTATGCTGTTTGTTTTATTTTCCAGAGAATATCATTCCTCAGTGTTTTCAATAAAGAACCTGTTGTATTACAATTCTGTTTCAATGTAGCAGAAGCTCACAAACCTGTCAGGGTGTATCTTACCACAGCCTCTAATCATTCATTTTTGATGATTCTAAAATCACTACATCATCCCTAAATTCATGTTAAAATCACTTGATCTTTTCTGTTCACTCTGAAACAAGGTAAAATTAGCAAGGAAACCAACTCTGCAGCTTAACCTTATCAGCTGGTGTGATAAATAGAAACACATGGCAATAGGTGCTGATATGTCAAGTCTCTACTCCTCTTTACAGGCTTCATTTTATTCCTTGTTTTCTATGGAAGAAAATATTATGGTAGAGATTGGAAAGGATCTATCCATTTCCTGCAATTGTACATGTGATTACAGCAGTCATGAAAACCTGCTCCCTCTGTGTGTATGTGTATGTGTATGTGTGTGTGTAGAGAACAGGGCTTTTATTCAATATGTGACTAATAAAATGAACCCACTTTAAGGCTGGGATTAATCTGTTCAGGAGTTTCCATTAATCTTACAGGAAACTATGATAGTTGATATATTATTTGTTTGATCAAAATTTATCTATCACCACTGCAATCCCTGTGCTATTTGCAGATAAATCTTTTATCCAAATGACAGATTGGATTCGTGAAGCAATGAACAACGTGACAGAATTCATCCTGCTCAGCCTGACACAGAGCCCAGGGCTACAGAAACTCTTGTTTGTCATGATTACAGTCATCTACTTTTTAACCCTGGCAGGCAACCTACTCATTATAGTGACAATCACATCCAACCCAGCTTGGGATGCCCCATGTATTTCTTTCTGCCTTTCTTATCTTTCTTAGATGTCTCTTCTTCATCTACCATGGCTCCCAAAATGATATTTGACTTACTTGCTGAAAAAAACAAAACAAAACTATCACCTTCAATGGGTGCATGCCTCAGATTTTTGAGGAACATTTCTTTGTGGGAGCTGAGATCATCTTGCTCACGGTGATGGCCTATGACCACTATGTGGCCATCTGCAGGCCCCTGTACTACATGATCACAATGAACTCAAGAGTCTGTGGTCTGCTGATGGTTATATCCCAGGCTGGGGGATTTCTTAATGCCCTGATTCAAATCCTTTTTGTGGTGTGTTTACCTTTCTGTGGGCCTAATGTCATTGACCATTTCATCTGTGATCTTTACTCTCTGCTGAAGCTCTCCTGCATGGATACTCATATCTTTGGAATGTTTCTTTCTGCTAACAGTGGGCTGATGTGCATGCTCAGTTTTTCTGTTATTATCACCTCCTATGTCTTCATTCTATGCTCCCTCAGAACTCACAACTCTACAGGACAGCAGAAGGCTCTTTCCACTTGTGCCTCCCATATCACTGTGATAATCTTAATCTTTGTACATTTGTGTACATTTGGCCCATGAGCACTTTCCCTATTGATAAAGCAGTGGCTGTTTTTTATACTATAGTAACACCCATGTTAAATCCTTTAGTTTACACCCTCAGAAATACAGAAGTGAAAAATGCC